>NAOQ01000772.1:3639-29435 GCA_002751075.1 Ichthyophonus hoferi
CAGCAAGAGGGAAATAATAAGCCATAGTAAATACGAGAACGATATTTCTGTTTGTTAATTATATCTGTCGGTAAACCCCTTTTATAGTTTGGTTTTCAGTTATTTTTTGCTAGGATTGGGTTATCTGTTAGTACGTCATTATGTATTTATATCTGTTGGAAGATTAAAACAGATTTAGATCTGGTGTCCAATACCTATCATTGGAAAATCCGTACATCTTAATCTGGTCATCTAAGCCAATCACTATACGACGACACAGTGAATGGATGGCAATGGATTCTCGCTCCTTACCCGGCGGCACTTACATTTATGAGCCATTCAAACAAGGATAAGGAAAGAGCAGCGTAGCACATACAAAATTTGGCACTTAATTATACGAATGTAATATCTACATAGCTATTGTAATATCTAGTCTACCGTTGGCATTCGCATACGATAATCAGTGTTCAGATCTCTCGCGCGTTCAGATGTCAAAAAATTGCCTACTAACATTAAATAGTGACAATATCAATAATTCACATCAAGTTTTTATCGATATTGTTCATTTTAAAGATGGAGAAGGCTGTATTTTGTGTCCAATGAAGACCTTTTTGGATGGTTAGGTCTTTAAGTGCTTGGTTAAGTAGAAATTTCCGCGGTGGTTTTTTCTGTAAATTTCTAGGGAGATTCTTGGGGATCAACCGATGCGAAGTCTGTCGGAGCCACTAATCCTATAAATTAGAAGTGTTGGTGATTGCTTTAGATCTTATTTCAGTATTATTTCTAGCTTGTTTGGGACGGACTGGAGTGTCTGTGTCCGTTGTATCCGTTGTATCCGTTGTATCCATATTGTTGTGGAGTTTGAATTGAGCGAGCTGTTGATTTAGTCTGTCAGCTGACTACCAAGTTTCTGTAGGATTGGTTGTTGATACCTCTGGTATGTTTTTGGGTGAATCTTTTTTGGGTGAATCACTTTTGGGTGCATCTCTTTTGGGAGTATCTCTTTTGGGGGTTAGTGTTTTGGATGTGTTTTTTAAATGAGTTTGTAAATGAGTGTGTGGTTTTAAATGGGCGTGGGGGCGTGGTTTTAAATGAGAGTGGGAGCGTACCTGAGTTTTTATGGGAAATGAGGGAGATGAGGAGGGGGATGAAAATAGGGATAAGAGTAGGGATAAGTATACGGAAGTGATTGAGGATATGATTGAAGATATGATTGAGGATATGATTGAGGATAATATTGTGATGATGGTGAGGTTGGTGAGGCTGGTGGTAACAAAGGTATTTGAGGAGGTGAAAATGGAGCAGTTCCCGATTTGGTAAATATACGTTGAGGTTTTTTAAGGGGTTTTTAAGAGATTTTTAAATTATTGTTTTTTTAAACGGTATTTAGGGTGAAGATACCGTTGTGGAGTTTTCAAGATGATCCTGGAGTAGGTCATTGAAGATCGTGTAGAGGTCCTTTGGTGTTAACTCGGATCTGGCTTCGTCTAGTTAATCTTTTAATATACTGTCTTCCGGATCAATAAAAACTAAATCGGCTAACGCCGATGTAGTTTTTTGGATACTCTGTTTTTTTCTTCTCAAAGCGTCCGATTTAGTTTCCTCCTGAATTACAAAGGTAAGCGTTTGTTGAAGCAAAAGAATTGTTTCTTGGTTTATAGCTTCCGTATACCCTTCCTCAGTTAGTCTGCTAGTGAGTACGTCTTGTAATTGTTTAGTAGCTCTAGCCATTTTGTTATTAACTTTCGTAATGGCAGTATCGATTTCTTGTTGTCGGATAGTCAAATGTGCTACTAATGCTACTGCGAGGAACTGTTTCCACTGTTCTTCCACCGCTGGAAAATGAATGATTCCATCGAAAGCATCTGCTGGTTTTTGCGGGAAAGACTTGGGGAATGTGTTGTTGAGTTGATGTTGCAATAACATATTTTTTCTGTTCTGTAGGCTAAGGACTTTCCGTTGTGCCTTGGCTAAGGCGTTATTGCTACTTTCTATAAAACCTTTGAAAAAAATGAGTATGGACTGAGAGGCCAATACTTCTTCCATTTTAAAAAATATATTATAACATGTGATACTTATTTAGGGTTTTGTATTAAGAATTATGGTGTAAATGATATTATAATGATATTTTTAAAAGATTGTATGTTAAGTTGTAAGTTAATTTGTATGTTAAATTGTATGTTAAATTGTATATATGATACTTTTTAGAGTTAAAGGTTTTTTATTGTTTAATATAAGAGACGTTTTTTGGGTAATTCCGGATTTCGACTTATGAGGTCGTCATCAGTACCCCTATACAGTTCTTAAAAAATAAAAATCTTTTTAACTAAAAGTATCATAAAAGGATACTGTTCATAAATAGTTGTTGTAAGTGTATAACAACCAAAGAAAAATTTGTTTTTTTTAAAGAATGTATCCAATGGGTGTTTTTTGAAAGTTAGTTATCTGTTAGTTGGATATAACTAAAATGAGCTATAAGCAATAACTAAATTAAGTTATAGTAGATAATGAACTAAAAGAGATAACTACATTTAGTATAATTAGATAATTAAGTGGTAATTAGTTAATTAAGTAATTAGTTAATTAAGCAATTGGCTATATTACGTAATAAATTATGGCGCACTTAAATTATGACGTAATCTAGTTCGAAAGCCTGCATTGTACGTTTTAATGACGTCGTTGATTTCGGGAGCTGATCTCCTACGTAATAATGACGTAGCTGTTTTCAGGAGCCAATCTCTTACGTAATAATGACGTAACTGTTTTCAGGAGCCGATCTCTTACATAATAATGACGTTGATGATTTTGGGAGCCGATGTTTTACGTAATAATGACGCAATCAAGTTCTAACAAACTGTAGAATGTACTATAATATAGTAATAGAAATACCCCAGGGTATGGGTTTAGGGATATGGGTTAAGGGTTTAGGGATATGGGTTAAGTCCATATAATACCAGTTTGTTAGCTGTTGTACATTTTTGTAATTGATAGTCTTACAAGAAATCTTTTAATTATATTTATTATACTTATTATATTTACTTATTACTAGAGATGAAAAGATTTTTTTTCATAGTTAATATTGATATGGAATCTTTGTGAATGATCTATGTTATGATTGGTTTTGAGTTTGCTAGAACGGTTGAAAATTCAATAAATTCATAGAAATGTCCCCATTCTAAAAATACACAGCCAATCAGATACAATATAGGTATCAATTAATTGGTAATTGCTAATTTTTTAATGCAATAGAACTTGTATGATATGATATGATGGAAATTGTGCAGAACTGGTTTTTGAGTAAAATAAGTACAAATCCAAGGCTGTGTACAATAATAAAGGGACTGGAATGGTTAATTCATATACCACTGCTCAGTCACCAAAAAATATTATCATTTGCACTAGTTATAAAAAAGTAATATTCCAGAACTCACTTTATCTTTGTATGCTTCCATATTCCACTTTATGCTAAGACAGAGTAGTGTAAAATTTATTTAGACTACTAGTGTCTGTATATAATTACCAATTCAAAGTTCACTTTTGGATAATAACAGAGCATTAAAGAAAATTTTCTGCAATGCAAAAAGGGCCATTTTCAAATATATATATAATTTATTTATATTGCAGGCTATTATACCCGTGAGTATAAACTAACATTCAGAGTGTAAATGTAACTCGAGTTTATTCATTCATAAGACATTACTTATACAACAGTACATGTCAATAATAATCTACAAGGGTAGACTGTCAAGATGACTGTGAACTAAGATAGCAAGACTCTTTTTGAACAGCAATGAAAAACAACATAGACGTGGACACTCTAGATCAACAGCCAGCCAGAGTACTACAGACTATTCATTGGAGAATCAACTGATGAACGTTGACATATCTTCATTTATCACAGGTAGGACCAATTTAATTATATTTCTTCAAAATATCCTCCCTTCTCATCTTCATTGCTTCCTTAATTCTATTGATTTTGACTTGTTCCTGTTTAGACCTTTGCTCATTTTCATTGGGATTTGGCTCATTCATTGGCGAGTTCTGCCAAATAAAATACATGGGGTGTTAGCTAAATAAAATCTTACTGATTAGTTAATTTTAAAAAAATCACTATTGTAAGTACCTAATGTATGTCCTTTTTCCATGGAATTATATTTAAAATAAGAATTATACTATATCAGGTATACAGTGTGATATATATAATATAATATATATAAAATATGTGCATATATATTTATAAGTAAAACAATGCATATATAATATAGTATAGCATAATCTATTATACTATATCATACTACATCATGCTACATCATACTATTTTATCATATTATACTCTATTGTACTGTATCATATTATATCCTGATATATCCTACCATATCCTACTATATCCTAATATAACATACACATCAATCAATTATAATAATAGTACGCACCATTTCATTGGTAGAAAATACATCTGTGGTACAGCCATCCAATAGTTTTGAGAAGAATTGATTAACTCTCTCTACCATCTGACGCTTTCTAAACACCATATGTGCGAGTATAGCTGCATGTATGTATGTATGTGGTTATTTCTAAGACTAAATGCCATCGTATTCCAGCAAAACTATAAGCATTTTAATAAAATTCAAAAAGAAGTACTATTTACTTATTTACTTATCACTGGTCACAAAAAGCTCTAGGGGGAACATTTAGATAGCCAATAATAATGCCCTGTTAAATTATATAGCAACATAACTGGTTATGACTGCCTATGTGTGTGTATTACAGATATAAAAAACTGCTTATATAGAAATATTTTCTGTGCCCTAATTTGTCTCAAGTGCCCTAATTACCTTAAGTACCTTGAGTACCTTAATGATATTAATTGCCCTAATTACCTTAACTACTCCAATTAAATTAATTACTTACCTATCACGGTTATCACAGTAGCCTTTCCAAATATTTGGCCACCTAAAACATAAAAGCATATAAAGGAACCTGTATGATTGGGTTAGTTAGAGGAGGGTAAATTAATATAATGCATACAAAATATAATATACAATGTATATGGAATACAATATACTATTTGTAGTCATATATAGATGCATTATGGTAACTTGGCTTATTAGTTGGTATAAGTAGCACAATAAACACAATGAATCATTGCAAGGGTAAGAGGATAGTAAAAAAACAATAGGATAATAACAAGATAATAGTATAATAATAGTATAATAATAATAGGATAATAATAGAATAATAATAAGATAACAATAAAATAAAAATAGGATAATAGTAGGATAACAGTACAATAATTAGTAGGATAATAGTAAAATAAAAGTAGGATAATAGTAGGATAATAGTAGGATAATAGTAGGATAATAGTAGGATAATAGTAAAATAAAAGTAGGATAATAGTAGAATAATAGTGAGATAATAGTGAGATAATAGTAGGAGCTTTGGAGAGAGAAAGTATAGCAAGCTAAATATAAAAAAGTATAATAGAAAAAGGGCATCCTATAATATAATATATATATATATATATATATGGCAACACATATACGCATACATACCCATAATAAATCTACTCCATGCATACAGGATAGGCATGTCTACAACTTGATCCTATAGTCAAGACGATTATATAAGAAGCAATATAGCATAGCATATTGCAGTATATTATAGTATAGTAGAGTATAGTATAGTATAATATAATCTAATCTAATATATCATAAAAAGGTATAATAATAAAAGACACTAAATAACAGAGTATAGAGCCATTCTTGTGTTATAGCATATATGTTTTATTTTATTACTTCTAAAATATATAACTCCATACACTATATACCTGTAGAATATGTAAATAGGTCCAATAAATATAGATAGAGAGATAGACAACTATCAATTCTCTAACTAAAATTATGGCCTAATCACACGTTTATCTTGATTTTAAATTTAAGTATATATATAATTTTGTTTTATATTCTTATTTTATCATCTCTAGACGTGTAAAATTAAATAATCAATGAGAAAGAACAACAACATTTCAAAACATCTAAGTGTAATGATACTCTAAGTCTATACATTTTATATCCTATATATATGGATATATTTGTTAGTACAGTTTGATCCAAATTCAGTCTCATCAGATCATATGTGTTTATAATGGCAAAAATTAACCACTGTGTGGTTGAGATGGGGCCTCTAATTTTGTTTACACTATAGTCCGCCATCTGACATGCCTCATTGTCAGGGTAATGGCTTAAAATAAAGACAGGGTATGTTATGCTTACCTGTATTATACCTTAATATAGCATTTTATCCCAATAAATATCAAAATCACCTACCTTTATTACTGGTAGATCCATACAATTAAACGCCATATAGGATGCTCCATAGCCAATAAAAATGAGAGGCTGTTTAATCCTAAATATAGCCAGAGAGGGAAGGAAATGGTTATATTATATGGGGTGATATTATATTATGCTATGTTATGTTATATTATGCTATGTTATTCTCTGTTATATTATATTACATTAAATTATATATGTCTGTATTATATTATGTTATATTGCATCATATATTATTGTATTATATTATGTTATATTATGTTATATATTATTGTATTACATTATGTTATATTACGTTATATACTATTGTATTTTATTATATTATATTATATTATATGACATTATATATTATTGTATTATATTATGTTATATTACATTATATACAATTGTATTATATATTATTCTATTACGTTATACTATGCTGCATTATATTATATTGTCTGATATTATATTGTACTATACTTAGCTATACTATATCATATTATACCATACTATGCTTTACTATACTACTAAAGTTTATTACATTGCATTATCCTATATTATCCTATGTTACATTAAATCACTATCTTCATACACATATACATACATCTATACATATATACACTTACCCTACCAACAGTAGGCATACCAAAACCACACATAAATAATTTGACTGATAGAAAGCCAGATTACTTTCAAGTCGTTGGTTTAAATGCTCCCCTATTGCAAAAATTATAGTTTTAATAATAATAATAATAATAATAATAATAATAATATACCTATATATTAAAAGTAAAACAACCGGATCGTCAAAGAGAGAAGGAAAGAAAAACCAGATAATAATCGTATGTATATGTATGTATGTATATGTGTGTATGTGTATAAAATTATATAGATGTGAATATATGTATATATATGAATGGGTATAAATGTGGATGTGCGTATATATGTGTGTGTGTCACGGTGTGTATATATATGTACGTGTGTGTGTATGTGTGTGTGTGTGTACGTGTATGTACGTAACTGTATCTAGGTATGTAGGTATGTAGGTCTGTGTGTGTATGTTTATATATGTATATCTCAGTGCTTTTATATATATGTATGTATGTGGGTATGTGTTTGAATATATCTCCCGGTATATAAGTAAGTGTTTCTATGAACAAGGAGCAAGTTAATGTATATATATTAAAGTAGGGTAGATAAAGATACACCTACTATCACGGGGCCAGTTAAAACCATCTCGGCGAAAGAAAACATTCCAGTCACGGACATTAGCAAAGACTGTAGACATTATAATGATTGAAGCTGCTATACTAGCTACTATTAGTAATTTTGTTGTTATTATTATTACCTGTTATTCTTATTATGACTATACTATTACTACGATTATTATTATTGGTGTTTTTGTTCCTGTGGTTACTACTGTGATTATTCTTTACTTATTTTAATATAATTCACGCAATAGTTATATAACTAATTATTATAATAATCTATTTTATTATATATACTTAATGTAATATTTTTAAGAGCAGTAACACTGCATGCATCTTGTGAAAAACAGTAGGAATTATGAAAAATACTGATTGGTGGAAATTGAGATTAATCTATAGATTTACTTCAATATCTACATAAAAAATTTCAATTGCTCAAAACCACCTCTTGTCCCACATGTGGAAGGGCAGATCTACTCAATCAACCTTTTTAAATGCCCCACAGCATAAGGAAATGTCCTAAAATTTTGCTGGTTTTTTAGCTTAGTGGTAATATTACTATTTAATATGATCGATAAATTCACGAATAGCTGTTAACTATAATATCAATACTCAATTTGCTATTAACTGATATAATCACACAAATTAATTAGTTGACTCTTACTTATAGTTGGATTAATTCATAATTTATGGTTATCCTATTAGTAAATATATTTATGACAAATGATGGGTTAAAGCAATTAATGGATGCTATTTATCCAGTCATGGTTTTAAAATAGAGATTATGAATTCAGAAGGTCATTTAAAGTGAACCCTAAGAAGCTTTAAATGGAAGTTTCTACATATGTTAGAAGACGTTCTACATTAATTAACTTTCATTATTTGTTGACGTATATTTATAAAAAATTATTAATACATTTAACTTACATACACATATATTCACATGGTTATAATTTAACCATGGGCAAAATAAATCATAAGAGACTAAGTGTTTACAACAAAACATGAAAAGGATATGAAAAGGCATGCCTTTTAATAAGGGAAGTAAAAGGTGACAGGTATCAGGCATGATATATTTTTTACCCAGGAGACAGTACCCTTTTAACAAGTACTGGAGTTAAATTTAACATTAATAAGTACATAAGAAACCAGATGCGCATGAATGTTATTCATTCTCAACAAGAATGTAAATTAATGAAATCATTCATAAATTTTAATAAGAATGAGAAAACACAAAATCATAACATAACTACTACTTAATTAATATATGTTTTTTATTCTGTAACCTATTCTTTGTCTTGTTACTCAACAAATTGTGGAATTAAACTAGCCCTTAAATCATTTCATGATTCCAGCATTGTAAAGGGAATGACATGTGGGAGAACTAAAGCTTCAAGCTTGGTCACAGAAGTTCTTGTACCAGCCACTACTGAGCAAATTTTAAAGGATTTAAAAACGCCTTTCAGAGGATATTAGATTACTCTGCCGATAAGGCAAATGTTAATTATAAAGAACACAACTCAAATTTAAAAAAATTAACACAATGTAACAATAAAAAAATTGGAGCCAAATGTATGGCTCACTTAGTCCACAATTGCGTACAAACAGCTGGAGATCAGTTGGAAATAGACATTGAAATTGTGATTAATAAAAGCGACTGACACTTTTACTCATGCCTAAAAACACAGAACAACTAAAAATATGTTTACTCATCTTAGATGAAGATTTCCATACTTATGCAAAGCAGTGCCAACTAGATGGCTCAATTTATTGCCTGCAGCCAAGAATGTTTTACTAAGTTGGAAACCTGCACAAGCATATTTAATGTTGCTTGATAACAAAAAGTGTTCAAAACCCCTAAGACACATGTTCAAGAATGATCATGATAATGAAAACATGGCATGTAAGCTAAAGGTCTATTTGGCATTTATTGACTATGTCTTAATAATCTTCTATGAAATAGTTCAGAATCTTCTAGGAAATGAAGTCACCATATCTGAGGTTTACAACATTACGCTCGACCTTAAAAACAATCTTATTAAGCAAGTTATAGAGTCATTTTTGTTTTGAAGACCAGAGCCAAGAAATGTATAAGTTATGAGAGAGCACCTCTTATATTTACTACTTTTTCTGATGCCAATTTCGCTGTCAACGCACAATTAGCTCACAGTATCTCCAGATGCATAATCCACTTGGCTGACAAATTGACTGGCTGTCCAAGAAACAGTTAATCACTGCCTTATCTGCAACAGAACGTGAGTATATTGCCATGTCCATGACATGTCAACAAATTATATACAATAGCTCGCTGCTGGAATGTCTATGCATTAAGGTCATATCTGTAAGACTACATGCAGACCACCAGTCTGTAATATGCGTCACTGAACAAAATTGTGTTCCAAGAGGTACCATACTTATAAAAGTTTATTATTGGTACACTAGGAACTGTATCACTTATGAAGAAGTTGAGGTTGTACCTTGTACTTCAGAATTAATGGTTGCAAATTTCCTGACCAAGGCAATGTCCCCTACAAGCTAGAAAAAGACCAAATTCCTCATGTGCAGGTACACATACAAACCTTAGGTTCTACACACATGGCACACCCACACCAATATATTGCACATAATGAAGTGTTGAAAATATGATTTCTAATTAAAGAATTATAATTTTAAGCAATCACATTGCTTACTATTATTACCAATTGTATTACACAATCTCATAATTTCCAATATTTTGACAATTCTAGACAAGAGATGCTAAAAATAATTACTTATTGAGTAACCTAACATACTATACATCACAAATATCATGCTATATATATAATTATAGAATGCATTTCTCTACATCTAAGTAAGTTCATACGTAATTGTATTACTTTAATAATTTTACTAGCAATATTAAGAAGTAGAAATAGAAGAGAACTAGCACATCAATATGTAATTGCTAAATATGGGTTGGAATCAATTAGAAACATAATAAAATATAGAACACATAGAAGTTTGTACTCTGATAAGTTTAAATGCTTGGCTCTTCAATTGTAACAAGCATAAAAAAAAGCTAGCTATGCTAGCATTATTTACAGGTCGAAACATGCGAGTATGATTAGGGACGAAGAAATACCTAAATAAATTAAATGATCGGTTTGTAACTGGTCAGAAAGCATCAAAACTTACGGTTTCACTATTATTCATTTAAAGCCAATTGCTTATACCTCAAGAATTGCAGGAGGAGCAAAGCACAATACTCAGATATATCCATCCAGAGTGAGTCCACATACTGGGCAAGCCGGATTCACCAATTTAGACGGGCCTCTCTTTCCACTGATTCTTCTGAATCTAAGATAATATACACTCATTTAGCACCTGACAAAAGGACGATCTTCAACTATAAAGCTACAGCAACTAATCCAGAGACAGAAAAAATTCAATCCTTTTTAAAGACTTTAATTTTATTTATCACCAACAGACCAATAATAAGAAGTCAGATCAATATCCCAATATATACTTAATTAAATTTAAAAAACTGTAGTAATCTGTGGTTGTTGCTAGTAACTTGTCTACAGTCTCAGGAGTTCCAAATAGGTATTGTATAAAACTGTTTCTTGCTGGGCTAGCAATAGAGGTAGTTCTTATTAAACTATAAACAATTAATTATTTTAAATAACAAAAAAATAAACAAGAAAGACAATCAATTGAAAACAGATCTAAAAAATAAAAAATAGGCACCAATGTAATAAAATAAAAAAATCCTAAAATCAAAAATAAAAATAAAAATAAAATACACATTACTATCTTTTCATTCTACCGTTCTACTATCTTTATATTCTCCTATCCTTTTATCTTACTATATTATATTACAAATTAAAACTATTGTTGCACGATCCGCTTGCTACTAAAACTTTCGTCTGATCTGCGTATTCATCCAGAGTTGAAGGTTGTGCAATATTTTTATGGCCTGTAGTGTGGGATTCGTTAATCTGGGCTGTCATAAATATTTCTAACACCAGTCGTTTCCAATTCATTGACAAATTAAAACTGAAGACCAGGTCCTCATTTTAAATTTTAGGTTTACTTGTTATCATGTCAAGCGTTATAGTCTAATGTTCACTTGTTGTCCTTTCATGGAGATTTAGTTGCATGCACAATATCCTGTACAATTCAGAATCTGTAGAAAGAAAAGCACTTTTCAGATTGGTAACAACTCCAAGTTACAAAACGTGAATGTAATCTGGATGGACATAAGTGGATGTCATTTCTTGATTCTTCTTGGGGTCGTTTGGGAATAGTTAGTCAGATTAATCCTTGTTTGGGAGCAGTAATATTTTTCACTCTAATCGGGTGGCAGCTGATAGATTGGTTTATTACTAGTTGATAGATATTTCCTGGGTTGGCCTGTTCATTGTTTCTTATGGTAGTGTGTTTAGAGTCATAAAGACAGCCAGCACAGCTAGTTTTCTTTTATAGTCAACATAATTAGCATGCCAAGTGTTTAATCCAGAATATCAAAATTTTCCATGTACTGTTATAATTGATTCAGGACTTAATTCATTGTTCATATGAGCAATAAGTATATTACGTTTTCTACTGATAACTGTGTCTAAGAAAGCTATTAAGATAACACTCCTAACTGTTAACTTAACTGTGTAGAAAACTAAACCTTATAATAATAACGACGCATGTATGCTGGTTGCAATGCATGCCTTGCTGGGGTAATATTAAAGTTCTCGTTCCAATTGCTCTTGACAATCCAGAATCGTTAAAACCTTTGAGAGTATGAGAACATGTTCATGTGATCACTTGTGATTATGATTTCTACCCAATTTTTCTGGTTTTAACATCACTATTTTACAATCCTATTTTCCTACTATAATAATGGCCAATCATTCTACCATTCTACTGCTCAGTAATAAAATATTACAACTACAAGACAGATATGGATCCAAAAAAGACCTTGAATGAGAACTGGAGTAAACAATACAGTCTCGAAATATAACAGTAATGTGTTATTAAATTACAATAAAAAAACAACAGCAAAATAAGAACAATTGGGAAAAAAAAAAACTAAATCAATAATTATCAATTTACAAAACAAAAGCCAAGCACCACACGCAAAAAACTCATGTATATTAAAGGTTGCTGCTTAGCTAAAAATTAAATACCTAAACATTCATCATCTAGCTGCCAATAATTTTATAAAAAGCCATGCAGAAAAGATCACGGTCCACATATCGTAGCATCAACAAGAGTAATGTCAAGCAAGATAATTTACAAATACAATAAATTTATATATATAACTTGATTCAATTACAGGAAAAAATCCTACGTTTAAAGAATATAACCTAATTAAACACTACTATCCAATTAAATGGAATCATCAACTTAAGGCCCAATTATATTAAACTAAAAAACTTCAATCCAAAAATAAATATGGTACATAAAATTCCACCAACTAACAAACTATCATAATCGCCAAAATGAAACAAAAGGTTTAAATTTTTTTGAAAAGTATTGACCAACGGCAACTTCTCATTAAAATTTATTAATTTTCGCATTAGATTATCATATATAATACACAATCTAGTTGCGGGTAGATTTGCGAACAGAGCGGCAAACCTCCTCTCCCTTAGGGACCTGCTCGGACTTCTCAGTCACCACAAGCTCGACGTGGCAGGGAGAGCTCATGAAAGCTATGGGAAAAGAAGATAGTGAGTACAATAATTCATACAGTACAAAAGAAAAATAGATTGGACTTTGTTACTATAGGGTTCATAGTAACAATACTAACATTCTGTAGAAGCAATTTTAAACCAACAAGCTATTAAACCACTACACACACTATATTACAACCAATAATAAAGCAATATGTAAAGCATATATTTACCATTAATGCGACCATGGGCACGGTAAGTGCGACGACGCATGTGGGGGGCGGCGTTGACCTATAGAATAGGGTTTATTAAAAATTTACATAAACAAAAAAGTATTATATTTAGCCCAACAAAGACCACATAATACACTTGCACGTTAACTCAACCTATAAAACACTATCATTCCACCAACTACCTATCAAAGACCACAAAAAACACTAATCTATACTTTACAACATATAAATGGATGTGGGCAACATTTAGGTTGTCAATTTAAGTCCTCTGGCCTCCTATACGTACTACTAACAATATACATCAACTATAGTATATATACCAGGACACAGACGTCGTTGATGTAATCAAGGGTTGGTCACTGTCTATTACATACATATCCTACTCTTATTACCTTAATATACATTAAAATATACTGTAAGCATATGAATGTGGGCTAAATTGACATTATCAATCCTAACCCCCTACTACTATAAATAACGTGCATCAATGCGCTGTCACACCCCACTCCCATAAACCTGAATGTGGTCAGCACTTATTACCTTAGTCTACTATTGACACCAACCCCGCTACCTTAATATACACGATAACATAAGACTATTATATACCTGAATGTGGGCAACATTGAGGTTATCAACGTTAAGTCCCTTGGTCTCGGCGTTGCTCTCAACGTTCTTAAGGAGGTTCATGATGAACTCGCAAGACTTCTGGGGCCAGCGACCCTGAAATAATAATAAGATAATAGGGTTATTGTATGTCAATACACATTAAATTACACTACTTGTAATTGGTGTACCTCACTAACAGCATAGAACTTGTTTTAAAATAATTAAATAAATACATGTTCAAGGCTAAATTTAATTAGATAAAATCATACATTATTCTAAAATTAACTCAACTAAAAGCATTAAAAACAAATAAACTTCTTACCTGGCAAACCTTGAACTCCTTGCACTGGGCCTTACGACCAACATCACCCTTAAAGCGACGGAAGGGAATGATTCTCTTCTTCTGCTGAACGGCCTCAAGGTAGGCCATGGCCTTCTTCATGTTCATGCCCTTGATAGCATTGGCTACCTCGGAAGTGTTCTTGAAGTGCACACGGAGGTGAGAGCCGCGAGCACGAGCGCCTGAATGATTTAAAGAAATAATGGTTAAAAAATAATTTTAAATCGTAAAATTAGGGAAGACAGGGAAGATCGAGTGAACACGTGTTTTTACACAAATTCATAATGCATATTTTTAAAAAATATTTATTGAATATCTACTCAACGAACTTAAAATTAGTAAAATATAGATACTTACTCTTGGTGAGGTCAAACTCCTTGGTGGTGGCGTAGCGAACCATTCTAGCTGTTCTTCACCTGAAATTAAAACAAAATACAATAAGTAAAAGCACAAAAATATCATACCAAGACAGAAATATTTTAAAAAATTTAAATGGTAATTTAATTATAATAGTGATTCTTAGAAATTAGAATGAGAACATTTTGGTAGTCAGAGGAATGCCCATATGAGGCGCTTAAATCATCTGCTTAGCATAATAAGACCGTCGTGAATTTAAAATCTCATCATTCCACCTCATGTTCTCATACTTTTTTCTTGTTTGTGTTGGCTATTATACTATTATACTCGAACCAAAAAATAAACTGTATACGTTTTAAAATTTTGAGTCAGTGAATCTTTTAAGACTGACGTTGTGATGAATCTTGCTGTATGATTTATCTATGTGCTGTTTGCTGAATGTTGTCTTGTTTTTCCTTCATAAACCTCGAAAAATAGAATAAACATTTTCTTCAACATTCCAAGGATCCGTCGCGACGCATCCAAAACATTAGCAAATTAACAAATCTTCAATATAAAAAAATAATAATAAAAATGCTTTTATAAGGTGAAAACGTCGCCTAGCCTCAGAATAACCGAGGAAAATTAATAGCATAACACACCTAGCAATAATTAGCATAACATGTAAAAACATGTAATACTATGCGATAATATAATATATATAATACATCTTTCCCACTGCTTTCGATTACATACCGAGAGTTAACACAGTAGGGAAAGAGAGCAGGAGAGATCATGTGTGTCAAGAAGAACCAGCGACCCCATCCATCATGGACCCCTCCAAATTTCCAGCATCACAATTGCGGATGTAACACAACACTGGTTTTTTAAAAAATATAATTGGTTTTTATTTGTAGATGTGACGTACGCTTTGCGCGTGAGCTTTCTAATTCCGGCCACTATATAATATATGATTTAGATCATTATTTTTGTTTTCATGGGGTCATAGGAATTTTAATAAATACATATATTATTATTTTTATAGTATTTTATTATTTTATTGTGTTAATATCTATCATATTATATTTTATAGTGTTATAGTGAAGTATATTTGCATTTATATTATTGCATTGCGTTATTAATATTCCTATTATTTGGATTAATTTTAGCAAGCCAATAATATAACAACCTGTTTATTTCTTAGTTAATCTGAATATGATAATTGGTTTAATTAATTAATTATTAAGTATTTAATTGTTCATTTGTTAGTTTATTTATAAAGTTATTTATTTATTTATTTATTTATTTATTTATTTATTTATTTATTTATTTATTTGCTCATTTGTTGGTTTTTTTTATTAATTTGTTTCCTTATTTAATAATAATAATAATAAAATTTTGATCTTTGTTTCTTTATTGATTTGTTTCTTTATTAATTTGTCTATTTATTTATTTGTTTGTTTGTTTGTTTGTTTGTTTGTTTGTTTGTTTATTTGTAAACTAATGGAATAATTGTATATTGTTCGTATTTAGAGTAATAATAAATTGATCGGTTGAGCAAAATATCGAATTATGATTGAGAAATAAATAAGCTAATAGTAGTAGTAATAATAATAATAATAATAATAGTAATAGTAATAATCATGTTAACTGTTAAAATATGTGTAATCTGTTACAATGATTCCTTACTTACTTACATTAGAATATAACAATCTATTTATTTATTATGTTATTAATCAAATAGTAGAAATTATCTATCAAACTTAAATAGTGATGACTCGGATTGAGATTAATTCCTTTATATTACATTATACTATCTATTCATTTTGATCTGAATTCAATCTCACCAAATCACATACGTTTAGAATAGTACAAATTAATCATTATGTGGCTGAGACAGGGCCTCTAGTTTTGTTAACATGAGAGTCCGCCATCTGATATGCGCCATTGTCAAAGTAACGGTTTAAAATAAAGGCAGGATATATTATGCATGGGGAATCAAACTAATATCCGCTGTACCGAGTTCTACTTGACGTACAATACTCCCATCTTTTGTTTGTTGATTTAGACAGTTATCACTAGGTAAAGAACAAGCTAAAGCCCTTTTAAATTTTATTTGCAGTACATACAATTGTTCTTAGTTTGGATACGTTTTAAACCTTTTACCATTAAACCTGCTCTGTATACAACAGCTATGATCAAAACCACTATGATTGTAAATGTGCACTGTACTAGTGTTCTCTAATGGCTCAACTGTACCTGACTTGATCAGTTGGCCTTCTAGTAAAAATCTTATACGATTAATTTCTACCACTTGAGAATCAAAAGACAAAACATAAATGAATAATAAAACAACTAAAACTTTTCGGGAAGATTTCGAACATATATTGAAAACTTTTAATTGGTTTCTGTATATATTAACTATTTTGACTAGTTGGTCTAATAATACTTTACTGCTAATTCAAAAGCCAATAGGAGGAGCAGTTTGAACAACAGAGTCCTATTGACCTTAGTTAATAATTATTGAAGATAAAACTGGTTTATGCTGTACTGAGTTCTATCTGGCTGTTGCCGTCAGTTTAAACGGCAGGTTAAAGCTCTAGCTAGCTTCTCCTGAATATTTCTCTATTCATTGATAAGTATAGAATCTTTTAACTGTTTACCAGGCAATAAGTCATCAATGAGGGTTGTAAATAAGAAGTAGAGACAAGAGTGTTCCTGAGACCTATACGCATTTATAAGGAAAGATAATACCAAATTATGAAATTATGGGGTGTTTTAACGTGTCCCTTTTCATGCACGGAGTACAGCTATGCCAAGACACATTTTATTATTTGATTAATAGTAGATAAATAAATAAAATATATGTTATATTCTATTGAAAAAAAAGTTGCCAGTGTGTGTAGGTTCCATTTGTAGTCAATTTTATAGACTATTAGTATTTCTATCATCTATTAATGACTCTGTGTTGGAAATAAAACTAGCATTGATTTTACTAAGTTTTATTTTTGAATTTTCATTTGGTAAATTATAAGATAAGGCTCTCAATAACTGCTCCTCAATATTACGTTGTTGATTCAAAGTAATAAAAACCCTTCACGTCTTACCTTTTAATATATTATATTGTTGAGTAGAGGGTGTCCCATTTTACCCTTGACCATAGTGTAACCTGGAGGCTTTCCAGATGATGTACTCCCTCCAAATATAAAGTGCATTGATTGCCATCATGACTGTGATATCTTCAGACTGCTGATACTTTTTATCAATAAGGTATAAGGAATTGAGTCCCCGTTTTATGTCTAAGGATAAGAAGTCACATATATTTATCAAAGGTTTGGCTGAATACAGCATAGGCAATTTTTTAAAAACACTTTTTAGGTTATAGAGTTTACTGTAAGCACATTTATTAATATTTGCCTTGCCTTAATAGCAAAATCTATCTCAGAAACACCTACTAGACACATTAGGTAGTGCCTAGCTAGGTGCTCAGTCTTTGGAGAGATGTTTCTTTTGGGGACCAGTTTATCTTTTATAGTAAGAAACTTTATATCTAAACGAAATTGACATTCCTAAGTACTGCAGAAAAAAAGAGGTCTTTTTTTCCACCTAAATAAAGAGTAGGTGTCCAATTTGTTGAGGCATACCATCTTCTTAGGGCGATGGGCAATGATTACAATAGTCAATTTGTCAGACAATGGTTCTGCCTAGCTTCAATTTAATTCTCAGGAATGACCCTGATGTGTAGGGCCAGGCTAGCCCACATTCAGTAAAAGAAAACCCTTATTGTTATTGTTTCCACTGTTTCCACTGGTATTGTTTGAAAAAGACAAACTTTCTCTGGGACCTTGAAAAGGAGTGAACAGAGACAAAAAGTTAGTGAACAGAGAAAAACTGGCCTCATGTTGTCCTAACTACATGGGTAGAGAAGCACTTAATATCTGGTTAGTTCTAACTCTGCTGTAATGAGAAACATGAAAGGCATCAGCTTCAGGTGCAACTAAGTTCTTATAATGCCTAGTAAAGGGATCAGGAAAGGCTTTCGACTTCCGAACAAATTATGGACTGCTGGAAACCATTTCCCCTGATTCTGGTAAAGGGTTAGACATGATTACCTCTCTTTTCAGAAGTGGGGAAAAGCAGACTTTTGTAGGGCAGGGTATGAAAGGAAAGATAGGATTGATTAAAAGGGTACAATGATGAGACTGGGTGCATTAAGATTGGTCCTAGCTGATGAGGCAGAAATTTCTTGTAAATTTTTGAAACCAAAGCATTCAATGTCTTTTGTTACGGCTTATTCCTTTATGATACAAGACAAAGCCATCCAAATATGGACATAAGAGTATAAAATATTAAGATAAGATCAGACAATCCTAATGGGCTTGGTGACCGTTCCTAAATTGTATTAGTTAATAAGACTTTTTGTAATTGGTCCCATTTAGGATATTGCTTATATCACCTTAAGCAAAAATCGGAAAGTGTGTAAAAGAAACAAAAACAACTAATAAAAAACACTGGTTTTCAGTTATCATAATTGACTATTCTCAGTCGTCACCATTTACCATTTGATTTTTGTGCTTTATGCTTTTTTATATATTATGTCTGTAGAGAGAAAGATTCAAGAGCAGCTAACGAGAGCATTAGCTTGCCCTTAACCTGACGACGACTATCTGATAGAGCTCAGTACAACATATACTAGTCCTATTTCCAATATGAATTCAATATTATTGGGTGGCTATGATCATCTACTATTAAATCTAACTACATGAATAATACGGATAAAGATAATTGAAAACCTTAGGATCATTAATTAATTAATTAATAACAAAATTATAATTGGTTTATATTGGAATATGTGTAATATTTTACAATGATTCCTTACTTATTTATTTGCTTTAGAATATAACATATTATATTCTATTTATTTATTATTTGTTATTAATAAAATAATAGATTATCTATAAAACTTTCACGGTAATGATTTATATTGAGATAAATTCCTGTATACCATATTATGTTAGGTACACAGTCTGATCCGAATTCACCACATGAAATATGCTTAGAACGGTATAAAACCGCTGTGATTGAGACGAGAGTTCGAGTTTTATTTGTACTACAATCCATCACATGACATGGGTCATTGTCAGAGTAACGACTTAATATAAAGACAGGGTATATTTTTCCAATATTTTACCGCTTCAACATTACTAACTTAGCAAGAATTATTGCACTGGTTGGGGCTACCCCGTGATTGATATACATGGTATCCAGGGAGCTTCACAGAGAATACGTACATATATACATACATATGTACACAATGTATTTAAACATAATAATTAAATGGCTTTTTGAAAGTATTTTATATTATTATTATTATTATTATTGTTATTAACTCTGTGTAATACGCCGTATTGGTTAGTATAATAGTTAAGTATTGTTACATACAATAAAAAATTTGTTATTGTTTTCGGTTTTTTGCTCTTAACTCGGCTGGGAATTGCACTACCTCTAGCCGTATATGGATATTATTTGTTTTGATTATTATTCGTTATTGGAATTGATATTATTTTTTAATCCAATAAAATGTTATCCAATTATAGTGTATGATAGGAATTATAACAAAATACGCAACCATATCGATAGGGTGACGGTTTATTTCAACAACGTTTTGTTTTTCCATCACTTTAAGTATGTAGTTTTTTATTTTTATTCCTATTTACAATAATAAAATAAGAACCAGTTTTAAGTATTATCGCTGCTCATTTTTAGCAATTAACACCTGACATACACTTGTGAAAAAAATATAAAGTAATGTTTGAAATGTTCTTCTCTTCAGCATCATTTATCTACATAACTGCTTACTTGGAAATCATGTCTCAAATAATAACATAAAAATCACGTTAATTTTAAATAAAAAAACCCACTTAATTAATTCTATTTGATATATTTTTTAAATAAATAAATAAAAATCATTTAACATTATAATATGTTCATGAATGCAAAACAGTAAATTCATAACAATCTTTACCAATTTCCACTATGAGAAAAATATAAATATAAATGCCCAAAGATATTACGTAGTTTTAATTAAACATTGATTTAATTTAACTACAATTATATTTATAATTATAATATAATTATAATTAATAATTGTTCCCTGCATATATAACAATACATAATAACCCAATTTCCATTATGGGAAAATAACTTAACAATATGCAAGAATATTGCGCCATTTTAGTTAAAAATAGATCTAACTTAACTATTGCACAATTTATCATTATATTATTATAATTATTCACAATACACCCAACCTGTAAGAGTTACATAGATCGTTGACAACCAGGAATATTTCTTTGGAGTTTCATCTTTACTTTATTATTTTCATCATTATCATTACATTTGCACCAACATGAGGGGATTATTTGTAGCTTTTGTGGCTCTGGTGGCCTCAGCCATGGGCGAAGCAACTGGCAATGGACAGGCGGCAATGGAAAGTGGATTAAAGGGCCGTGGGTTTGGAGAAGACTATGAATGGAAGGTAAGTAATGATGAGAAAGGTAGAGGGAAAGGAAGAAAGGAAAAGAGAGGAGAGGGGGAAGAAGGTAGAATATTGTTTTAATAATGTGTAATATTTTTATGTATTGTTTCTTACATTAGTGTGATGTATTTTATTGTTTAAGTTACAGTTTTCACTCATTCTTTTCCTACTTTTATTAATATTATTACATATTTAAATATTGTGATTATTCCTATTCTACTATGTTCTCATATTATAATATCATCATATTATCCCTTGTTTTGCACCAATCAGACAATGGAAGAGGCCTTCTCCCCTAACAACAACAACACTAAGCCCGTCTTTCTCCTAATTCATCGTTCATGGTGTGGTGCTTGTCAAGAACTCCAAAAAACTTTTTCAGCTTCCCAAAAGATAAAGGTATGTATGTATTTTTTATGTATTATTGGATTAATATTATTTTATATATAGTACCATTACAGTTGATTTCCTAATTAGCTGTATTAACTGTATTAACTGCTCCTAAATCTCACCTGCTTAAACTAAACTGCTATTCCAAATAAACTACTTAGACAACAATTTATGAGCTAATAAATCCCATACTAAACGCAGTTTGGTTCAGGCTTATATATACTATTTATTGAATGTCAGGGTAACTATTAGGGTCACACATAAATATTGGGTTTACCCACCACTGATAACAAAATACCACAATTAAGCCATGTGATATAATATATACCTAATATAGTAATATATACAGCAATTAATCTGACCACATACTAGAATACTGTATATATGTGTAAAAAACACTAGAATAATATATATAAATAATGTTATACTATATCATTATCGACATGAGTATATAGTAGTCGTTCTGATACCTTAATTTTTCATCCTCTTTTTTATTATTTTATTTTCCGTTATTTCTATATAGTGATATATTACGTTATATGTTATAAAAAACACGGTATTGTACAACACCAATAATATTTAACCATAATATTAAGTGATATATCTCCCAATACCAATATAGTTTTTTAAAAAATAAACTTAAAATTGCCCAATGATCATATTCCCAAGACCATTCTTACTTTTAAAAATACTTAGAGCATTTTATTGCTATTATTATTATTATTATTACTATTACTACTATTACTGATACTGCTATTATTTTTCTTATTATAATGAACAATACAACCTATACATATATTATACCTATACTATTTTGTCTTATCATATCATTTCCACCTCTATACTAACAGATTTCATATGGTTTACAGGATTTGGCCGAGAAATTTACCATGGTTAATATAGATGAGACGATAGATCCAGAAAAACCTGAATGGAAAATAGGTAAGAGAAAGGCCAGGATGCAATATACCACATTATAGCATTTTACTATATCATACTATATCATGTTCTATCCTACCCTAAATCCTTATAATATTTCACACTCTCACTCCAGATGGTTCCTATGTCCCCCATGTTCTCTTTCTATATCATTACTATATCCCACTATATATCCTTATAATATATCATACAATATCCTACTTTATATTCTTATACCATACCATACCAGATCTTTCACAATATCTCACATTTTTCTTCTCCCTTTCCTTTTCTCCCTGCAGATGGGTCTTATATTCCCCGCATCCTCTTCATGACACCTAGTGGTGTAGTACAGCCAAACATTTTTAATGAAGATGGCAACCCTACCTACAAATACTACTACCCTGCTGTAGAAGCTATAGTGAAATCCATGACGCAAGCATTGAAGACACAGGGGCTTGTAGATGGCATAATTGATACAAAGGAGGAAGCACGTGCAGAGCTATAAATACTGACTAATAAAATAAGACTTTTGGCGGGCTTGAGGAATTGGTAGACTGAGATGTTATATTGTACAAGACTAATTACGATATATTATAGTGATTACTGTTGGAACATGTGTGTTATGTCACAACAATTCCATAATTGTTTATTTAATTGTATTAGAATATAACATACATGCTCTTTATTTATTAGCTTTTATTAATCAAATAATAGAGATGTTACAATCAGAATTTTTGACCAGCATCATAGTTATCAGTAGAAAATGCAATAGATTTAGCACTCAACTGTATTTAAAAGGAGTTCATGGAATCAATCAGGAGTTGATTGTAGTATATGGTACATAGAAGGCTTTGATATCCTGTATTAAACACTTAGTTTGATAATCATTTTACTATGACAAAAGAATTGATCTACTTATTATCTGGGTTTCAAACGAGCCTTCTTATTCATCCATGGCTAGCGATCTTGTAACACTCCCATTAGCTGAAACATTAGAGAGCCAAAAAAAAGAAAGACAGTAATACAACTGGTTGCACTGGTGGCTATGATTGAGGAGCCTGTGTGTTGGGTGCTTGGTTAAGTGAACCAACCTGAGAGATTAGTTGTACAAATTGTTGTTGTTGATCATTTAGAGGTGGTGAAGCTGAGAGTGGTGTCTCCATAGGCTGTTGTTTATCTATCTCTATTATGTTTTCTGATTCTGAGAGTTCTGGAGCACAGTAGAAGCATGCTGGGTCCATAACCCTATCAGAATCAGAAAACATAATAAAGATAGATAAACAACAGCCTATGGAGACACCACTTCCAGCTTCACCACCTCTAAATGATCCTGAAAATGACAACATCATTACAAAAATGCTTTATCAGCAACAGCAAACCATGTAGCAATTTCAAGAACAGCAACTACAAACACAGTCTCAGAAACAGTTCAAACAACAACAATTTCTACGACTAATTGCTCAGGTTGGTTCACTTAACCAAGCACCCAACACACAGGCTTCTTAATTGCCACCACGAGTACAACCAGTTGTGTCACCACTTACTCAACAGGCACATATTCCTGTCTCATGCCTAATCTTTACTGCAGTCATTTCTTGGAAAACGGAATTCCACTCTCACAGTCAAAATCCTCATTTTCTACCTCATCAGACAGCCTGCCAAGGCCATTCAACACCCTATCTGCACCTCTTCTGGTAAATACATCACCGTCTTTATCTGGCCTAGTTTAATCCCTGCATGCCCAACCAGCTTCAACCAGCTCAGGCACCCAGTCCCCAGACACCATCAATAGGTGACCATTAGTGATTGCTCCTGAAAAGATCTTTCATCAGTTCACAGCCACTAAATATCCTTTTCATCAGTGGACCAAAGACCTATGTGTCTGTACTGTCTATGAGGGCTCTGACATCTGATTTCTGAATGCTCCATCCCCTGAAGAACGCTTATACATTCAGGCAGGTGGGGCACACTGTCCAGATAAACAACTGGCCTGTTTCTATCTCAACAGTCTGGTTGACACACCAGAACGTGAGTATGCTGCCCTGGATGATACAAATCAAAATGAATTTGTTTATAATAAGATGATCAAGCTTTCAGAGGTTTTTGGCCTAACTTCCAACAACATAATAGTGGATTGGTATGAGCTTTCTTCATTCCAAGCTACAACCAGATGAGTTAGCCTCCACTTTCATGGCTCACTATAAAGCTGCAGCCAATAGGCTTGAAGGAACTATACATGCTAGGCATCCAGATTCCATCATAGCTGTCACTCTTTGCGTCGTCTACAGCCTTCCACATTATGAATTATGAAGGTGCAGTCGCTTGGCTGGAGGAGCAGCCCAATACCTACCCTCCTTGGCAGACCATCATTTGAGCAGTGGATGCCTATGAACGCAAACATGGTCTTCATACCAGAACAAATATGGCTCCAAAACCTTCTGACACTTCATGGAGGTCATATGACCATACAAAATCTACTGTGGCCACACCACGGAACTCAAGACCCACCAGCACTAATAAGAGATCCCCACCAAACCATCAACCAACCTCCGTTGTGATTACCACCCAGGGAGGTACGTTCACCACAACACAGTGGATCATAATAAACACCAGGGTGGTCCAAATTTTGGAAAGACTAGGAAATAATTTCTGCCGAAACTTCAACAGGCACATTCAGGAGTGGTCAAGCTATCAACTTCCCTCACCAAAAATGTCAACATCTCATTGGCACATGCAGGTTCAGTAGCCACGACCATAGCTTTTCTGAAAGGTAAGTTCATGATAGACATGGGCGCCAGCATGCATGTTTGCTTAACATTAGCAACATTCTGAGACAACACTCCTGCACACATTCCTATCACTATGGCTGATGACAACCAGACTGTTGTCACCTTAATGGGAACAATAATGCTAAAATCACACCTGACCACCCAACTTATTGAAATAACACCGGTGCTTTATGTGCCATTAGCACTGACCATTCTCTTTTCTCTCTCTGCTCTTCATGGACTAAATGTTATCATCACCATGTCCAACAATAAGGCCACCATTGCAATCCATGGTTGTCCTATTCTTACTGGTCAACCTTATCTTAATGACTGTACTTCCTAAATGCGGATATGATTTACCCAAATGTTCCACATAGCCGCTTTCTGATTATAAAACCAGATATCAACACTACTAAGGTCACATGCCTTGTCACCTGGAACAATGAGGACACTGCCTTTATCCCAACTGCAGCAAGTGTAATCAACCAAGAGATGTGGCATGACCGTCTTATGCATAT
>NAOQ01000773.1:2800-21772 GCA_002751075.1 Ichthyophonus hoferi
TAATAATAATAATAATAATAATAATAATAATAATAATAACAATAATAATAATAATAATAATAATAATAATAATAATAATAATAATACTAATAATAGCTATAGTAATAATAATAATCAATTGGTCGTAATAGTAGTATTAATTTGATTAAATAAATAAACCTACTCTAAATCATAAATCAATATCTGGTCCAATCAAATTACCTCCTTCATATTGACATAAATTTAAAATGCGTGATCGGCTGGACTTCATTAGGACCATAAATTTAATTTAAATGTTTATAATCTTCCAAATATGTTGACACTTTTGTGTGTTCCAAGTGATTTTGTATTTAATGGCGTAAGCTCTTTATTGGTTGTTTTCGTTTTCTTTCATCCTTTCTCAGTCTTTTTTGTTGTGGGTGTTAATTATGCCTAATACCCGTATAGCTGTATTCTTTATTGTAAATGAGACCTATCGCAAATACTCATATGGACTAATACAATTCATAGAAGATTGCTAAAACCCATTATGTCCCCATTTGGATAGCACGTAAGCTAATTTCCTTATTAATATAAGTGCTTATTCTATGTATGTATGTATTAACAAATTAATTCACCTGGTTAAGAACATTATTCAACTAATATTGGAGCGATCATTGCATAATCCGCTTCATATCAAAACTTTAGGCGAACTACGTGTTCCTTCGGAGTTAACGGTCTTGCAACAACAAGTATATATTAACTATCAATAATGCACAAATATAGTTGGCTATGATAGCAAATTCGGTATAGTTAATAATACACTATATGATTCTGATTGTAGCAGAGCCCAGTACCGTGTTATTAGTTCAATTGAGATCCAGTAATTCCGCCTCCAGAAAGCTGCTTGCAGATATTATTTGATTGGCATAGTAGCATGGTATATGATGGCCATTGCTCCAGATCTTTTGAGTCTGGTGATTGTAGTTAATTAATAATCGATGTATGATTATTAAGTTTGTATTCGCAGCAACAATTCACATCTGATTGGATCTAAAGCTGTCAAGAATTTAGGTTTTGACCAATAATATTGCAACTCGAGCTGCGAACTTCGGCTCATGAGAACAATTTTGGATATGAATGACTTGCTATTAATTAAGTATAAGATCAAATTTCTCATTTATGGATTATATATAAATATAAATATAAATTTCAATACACATGAACATATAAATACTTATCCATAATAATAAATATATTACTTGAGGACCAATCAAATAATTTTTCTAGCAACTCACTAATGAAAAAATATATAATTATTATTGTTCAGGTATAGTGAATAGAATAAATCATATTCAATTTTGTAATAGTGAAAGTATTACAGCAATCTGCGGTAGTTCTAACGAATCCACAGGCTCCAGGGTCCCTAACTGAGTGTTACATAATAAGACTATATATATATTGTTTAACAAATATTAATTGAAAGCAAAGTTTTTGTGTGTATATATATGTGCACATGCATGTTGAGTTGCCGCATATACCCGGGTGTGCCGGGGCCCGCATATGTGTGAGCAGTCAGGACCTTGATTGTTGGGTTTTCTTTTCTTTTATATTTCGTTTCATTTCATCTTGACAATCCAATACTAATATCTTCTTCCTAGACTGACTCTTTGGCTACCTACCTCATTGGTATAACTGTTCACATAATATGTATTGACAAATCAATCTACCAGGTTAAAAAAATATTATGCAATTAAATCGTTATGCACCTAAATCATTATTAACTAACTAATCTTTAGCCACAATCGTTGATCTTATTATGTGGGTATCGATCGAACCTACTTATTCATCTGTTGTTAGCAATCTTGCAACAAGTATTATAATCTATGGATTACCATATACCATTTCCATTCTATCTCTATTAGTAACTTACTAGTCTGTCAATAGCAGCTGCAAAAATATGACCTTTTAATTGATTGGCCATTGATATTTGACAGAATACATGTATACCATGCGCATAAGTAATATTCATGTGGACGAATTCATTCAAAACTTGTTTTTGAGCTAAAAAAAAGCATAAATACAAGACTTCATATAATAATACACTGTTCAATCATGTATATATGATTATACTAAGTATAAAAAGTCATATTTTTTGAAATTCAATTCATGTTCATATTTTTCACATTATGTCTATGGTTGTTAAAGAACTTGAAGTGGATAATCCAGATACTTTATTGGAAGGCCAACTAGTTGAGTCTAGTGTTTCTTCTTCCGATAGTACTGAAAAAGCAACCATGTACACACAACCAAAATATATATATATATAACAGACATTGGCGATTTGCAGCCTTTCAAAACGGTTATTTAAACCGAAAGAATCTCAAACCGTGACTTTAGCTATCAAAGTTATTTTTTCCAACTAAAAGCAGTTGAAAATGAAATTATAGTCCATCAAAAAAAGAATTTGTAAAGCAAATATAGTCGCAAGTATTTTATAAAGTATTTAAGAATCATGCCTGATTTAACATTATGTTTGTTCCAGTATGTATGAGTTATCTCCCAAAGGGTATATGTCAGATCCGCTACAGAAAAAAAGATTCCCATTGAGCTGCTCTGGTATAATAGCCAATGCACGTTATGTAAAGGAAAAGATAAATATTGATTATTTGGTAATAATGAATAAATGCAAAATATAGTGGATTAGAATACCTGGTAGTATAGGCTAAATTTTAGTATAACAAAAAAAAAAAAGCAAAAATAGGAGAGAAATATTTTATATAAAATAATAAAATAGATGAACGCGTACTTGTGTGAATGGCTTAGATCTGCTAGTGCTCCACTCTTACAACGGCCATTTTAGAACATTGTAAGATAGAATATTGATTATAAATTATAATTGTAAATTATAATTGGTTGATTGTGTTTAAGGTAGCAATCTATTACTGGCCGCAAAATAACTTGTGATTAATAAATAAAGCCAATGTCCAAGTAATGACACAGCTTTATTGGGAACTGACTCGGGCACACAACTAGAAAATTCCACCAGTTCCTAACTTTTTATAATCAAAGAATATCTCAATATATAATATCTTGTATGATGTTTTTATAGGCAGGAAATGGAGGTAAACAGAAGAAGGGGAGGGTGGAAAGGGAAGAGGTTGCATAAATATGTCTACATGTACAATATAGGACGGGATGTATTTAGTTATAACTAATCAATACCAAGTTGTTGACCAGCTTATATACAGTATGTATGTAATAGAACCGCCTAGGTGTTCCTAAAAGTGATAAAGATCTTTTCCGTTTATTTTAACTGTTTGATTGGTAATGTTGGCTCTCGGTTCATATGGATAAGATAATAGCTACAATACATAACATGCTGAAATGACTGCGTCCCTTCAAAGAGAAGAGTGTACGCTAGTATATCTAAAGCCATATATATGTTCGTATGCAAGCATTAATACTTTGACTAAATAAATATAAGTTGAAATGAGTAGATCAAATGGAAACCCATATATAATGATTTGTTTACATTTGGTAGCGAGTATATTAATGTGTAATATAGTTTGACTATAATATAGTATAGTATAGTAAAATGCCAATTAGATTAAGAGTTGATAAGAGTTCACATGCATCTTAATGCTGGGAAAATAGTGAATAATAATAATAGTAAATAACTACAGGGCATGCTAAAATACATTGATACATGTATATATATATATATATATATACGTGTTTACATACATATGTGTATATGTTTATACATAAACATGTTTATATAAATATATATGCTGGTATGTTATTTTTCTAGTTTGATATCTTAATTATATACATAAAACTAGATAAGTGAAATATAATATTAAAATAATTTAAAAAGATAATATATCTATTAAGATAAAAATTCAAAATGTTATCTACATAAATGAATATAATATAAATAACTATAAATAAATGTAAATATAATATATCCTTAATTATCTACGGATCTTACCGGTAAGGAAGATGAGTCATGCCAACCCCATCTACCAATCACCTCATATCCATTTATAAACATAAACGTTTATATTCGGACTAACGCTATAATTAATAAACCAGTTATTCTATTGGTCTCTTAGTTGAAACAAATATTATAACCACATGGCATAAAACACTCAAATATGGTTGACTACTTAAGCTGGCATTTAAGCCTATTTTGTCATTATTGTAGTTGTTATTACTATTTCTTACATACATATTGACAACATATTTATATGTTTTCAAGTATGGCGGACGACGCGGTAGAAGAACTCACCGCTGCGGTGGAAGAACTCGACGCTGGTGTAGAGAAGATTGGTAAATTTATAGTGACTATATTGTTCTGCATTATTATTATTAATATTCTTACTATTATAAATACTGGAAATTGATTTTGTTTTCAGACCCTTTCTCTTGAAATATATATTTTTCTATTTTCTATCCCGAGTTTGACACCATAATATAAATTAATTGCATTATAATCACACTTCCTTTGTTAATACTCTTAACCATCTCTGTCAATATCTCTAATAGTTATATATAATAAACAATACCTTTACTTCACCTGAACATGTTTTTTTTTTTTTTTGGAGGGGCTACAAGTCCCGGTACTGTTAACTCTGTGTTTTAATTATCTTGATGAGTATATGTATTTTACTTATCTAATCTTCTTTTACAATAATCTTTGCTCTACTATCCTATTCCCTTTTTCTACTCCATTCTAACCTGCCTCCTCCTCCTCACCTTTCCTTTTCTAGAATTCTACACCTCCGAGAAGAATGGAAACGATCTAGATGGAGATGGTACAGCCAGAGTGCCATTCAAGACCACCCTGTATGCATACAAGATGGCTGAGGGTAAGCCCGTAGAGATATGGGTTGATGGTAAGGAGGAAGGAGTAAGATATGAGAAGATAGCTAAGACACAGATGAAAAAGGTTTTGAAGCTGTACCAACAGGAGCTTAAAAAGTTAGAGGCTAAGAAGAAGAGAGAGGTAGGTGATGGTTGTTGTTGTTGTTTGGTTTGTTTTCAATTGTGCTTTAGGGTTAATTATTATCCTATTAATTTATTGTTTTAATACACTTATTATATAATCCTAGTTAATACGCCCCCCCCCCTCTTATATATATTTTACTTTATCACTATGATCAATCCAATTGCATAGATAAAACTAATATGTTTTACACACCCTTTCTCAATCATTTTTTGATTGAACCCAATTACATTATAGTATTTTAATTATTATTAACTAAATGAATTATTCTTTTATGTACATACAGGCTGAAGAACAGAAGGATAAGGAGGCCGCTCTGATTGAGGCTGCTAAGATTCACATCACTATGGACCCCACACTCCCTGCTGCTAAAACCGTACATACCCTCCCCTATCCTTCTATCCAATACCTCTTCCACTTCATTTATTGTATACATACATATAGTGCTTGCTTTATTATCTGACAAGTGTATAATACAGTATGATAAATTCATACAATACATTCATCATCCTTTCCGCTGTACAATTCTATAGCCACCCTTGTCACATACATACATACATATACATGCCATCATAACACCTTGTCTCTCTCTCCCTCTACCACAGATCAAGGTCAGAGATGGTGTGGCTCACAGAGGACAGCGTATTAAGATTAACGGATGGGTTCACTTCTCACGTAGACAGGGCAAGGCTATGATGTTTATAGTACTGAGAGATGGCACTGGCGTGCTGCAGTGTGTGTTGACCGGCGATATGGTAGGTGATGGGTGATGTTATATATGTTAAGGAAATGATAGTGTTTACATTGATATTTATCTTTACCATTTTACTGGGTGATTGTACATGTCAATTTACAAAAGTTATTCAATCTTTCGCATACACACACACATATATATATATACGCCTATACTGGAGGTACATTAACCACAAACCCATTTACTATTGGCTATTTTAATATTAAAATAAACATTATGATATATGTATATATATTATTTAATCGCCTCCACTGATTGGCCCTCTCCTACATGTTTATATATATATATAGTGCAAGACTACGGAAGCTATCATGCTGTCTACTGAATCTACTGTTACCCTATATGGTACTCTTTTGGAAGTCCCTGAGGGCAAGACGGTAAGGTTTCTCTATCTTATTGGCTAGTATAAATTATATATAGAAGTGTAGGCTAATTAGTATGACCTCGACCCGGTTTTATGTTTTGTTTTTAATCGTTTTGTTTTTCATAGGTAGATTATAAATAGTAAATATAGCAGATGGTTTGGTAGTGCTTTCCCTAGGCCCATTATACTTGACCAATTCTCTTTTGGTGGTTTGAATTATTCTCTTACCTACCACTAATAATATCCATGCATTTTATACTATCAGACAATGTGTACAAATGATACTAATCCAATCAATTCCATTCCTTCCAATCAGGCACCTGGTGGTCATGAGCTGCAAGTAGACTATTGGCAGTTGGTCACGGCTGCTCCCCCAGGTGGTGCTGACGCTCTACTAAACGAGGTATATAATTTTATAACTGTTATTTTATTGATTTTTTGTTTTTGTGTCTGTTTCTTATTGGTGCTTTTAAGATATATTCCAGGTGTATCAGGTGCATACCCTGACTATATATATTTATAATTATAATTATCTAGCTGGTACATGTGATTGGCGTACAGTTTTAACCGCACTCTAGTGTGTACAACCTTCATATGTATTAGATGCATCGTGCAATACAATTAATACATTCACATCTCCTATCTCTTGTAAAACCAAAACTAACCTTGGCATTTCATTGGTTGTAGGAGAGTCATATTGACGTCAAGTTAGACAACCGACACATTATGCTACGTGGCGATAAGACGTCGACGATTATCAGAGCTAGAGCCATGGTCACCCAGTGCTTTAGAGAACACTACGCCAAACAAGGCTACTTGGAAGTAGTTCCCCCCACCATGGTGCAGAGTCAGGTATGGTGTGTAGTGTTGTGTTGTGTTTGTTTTATGCTATGAATTCCTAGCCCCGTCTTACAACTCTAATCCACAATCATATACCATGTGCATATTGATGGAGATTAATTTAGGTTTACTTGTATACATGTAACCTTACCAGCCTATACATTATACACTACTAACCGACTCCCTCTCTATATGTACTGTATATACAGTGCGAAGGTGGTTCTACCCTATTCACTTTTGACTACTTCGGGGCCGAAGCCTACCTGACCCAGACCTCTCAGCTGTACCTAGAGACATGTATACCTGCCTTTGGTGATGTGTACTGTATCTCTTCCTCCTACCGTGCTGAGAAGAGCAAGACTCGTCGCCATCTCTCTGAGTAGGTTTAAAACTAAAATTATATCTCTTGGTTCCTATTGGTTAGTGATGGATTTTATTGGACTAATTGGTTGCTTATTGGTTTTATTTTATTTTACTTGTATATATGTATATATTCTTTTAATGTATGATGGTATATATATCCCCAGGTACTTATAATATGTAATAAAGGTCCATTCATATGCGAGACTAACTATTAACTTATCTTGAATTGTACCTACCGAATGATTCGTGGGTTAAAATTTAAGTTGTGTGACTTCATTGTGATTATTGTTGTAAATAACATACCTTTAAACCTATTAATTGCATGCAGGCCACTCTTGGTTGTTTTGATATTTTATGTCTATATATAGATATCTATCCTTTTCTCCTTGTCCAATGCCTGTTTAGATAGAAGACTAAATTTAACACTATGACTGGTTACAGGTTCAGCCACGTGGAGGCCGAGCGTCCTTTCATTTCATTCGACGATCTGATGAACTCTATCGAGGAGCTGGTAGGTTGCTTGCCTTCTCACTCTCCTTGCAATCGCAAAAGTTTAAATAACCCTTTCTTAAATGTTTCTATTCAATCCTTACTGCATTGTATGTATTAATAGAGACTAATGGTTCTTAGTCGCTATAAAAGTCGTATATCGTGACTTGGTCCGTGTTAGTGTTCTTATGTACCTATCAGATATGGTTATATTGTATTCTATCCTCCTACCTATACTCAACCAATGCCATACTTTCTGTACTATACAACATAATGTAATGCAACAGCAGCTAATGGGGCTTGATTACTAATCACATATATGTACCTTCACTCCCTCTCCCTCTCCCTCTCCCTCTCCCTCTCCCTCTTCTAGGTGTGCGACGTGGCCGAACGTGCCATGGCAGGGCCTGCTGCAGCCCTCATTAAGGAGCTCAACCCTAACTTCAAAGTACCCAAGAGGCCATTTAAGAGAATGACCTATGTGGATGCTATCGAGTATTTGAGAGAGCATAAGATTCTCACCCCTGAAAACACCTACTATGAGTTTGGCATGGTAAGTAGGGCAGTGTAGTGTTTAGTGTTATTAGTATGCATATATTTTGTATAGAATATTGTTTTGTGTTATGACGAGAATGAATGACAATTGGAACCGATTAGGTCGCCACTAATCATTGTATATAGATAGATAACAGTATACACTATATAATGTAATACGTATATACAAACATGTTTCTTGTAGCCTGTTCTTCTTATACATGCATCCACATCAATCCTAATGCCTTTTCCTTTACGTAGGATATTCCCGAGTTGGCTGAACGTACTATGACTGACCAAATTGGTGAACCTATTCTTCTCAACCGCTTCCCTGGTATGTTACTATGCTTTATACGAGTGCTATACTTACATACTCATGTATATATGTTAGGCACGTACATGTACAAGACAAAGATAATAGTGGGTATAGTTATACACCCAGGAATCTGTATTGATCTATGGAAAGAGAGAGAGTGATTGTAATGCTACTATCATTTGTGCTGGTTATATACTTGTACATTAAGTGAAATACATATATATACTGGGTGTATTATTGCAACTACGTAGGGAGAAATGAAACTGATAGATAATAACATAGTAAAAATAATTTGTGCTATACTATGATGGGCTTGAAGCATGTATGCATATATATACCAATTAAATGACCCCCACAGTAATTAAAATGTTTAATTTCATTTTCCACTCTCTACTCCTCAACTTCATTCTCTCGTTTTGGTTCAAGCTTAAGACTACTAGAGTATATATATATTGGTATAACACATTGTCCTATCTCTAATACATATGGTTATACACCCTCAGCTGGTATTAAAGCCTTCTACATGGCGCGTTGCCCTGACGACAAGAGGGTGACTGAGAGCGTCGACCTTCTTATGCCTAACGTGGGAGAGATTGTTGGTGGCTCCATGAGAATCTGGGATCTGGTATGTTATGTTATGTGACGTTGGGTTGTGTTTATTTTGTATCATACATCTTTTTTAGAAATTACTTGCATTTTTATCTAGATGTTGTAGTATTGCAATACTGTCTATATCTTTGTAGTATCTACACTATATTTATCTATTGTTCCCCTTTCCCCCTATAGGAGGAGCTTCTTGCAGCCTATAAGCGTGAAGGACTTGACCCTTCCCCATACTATTGGTACACTGATCAACGCAAGTTCGGTTCATGCCCCCATGGTGGTTATGGCCTGGGCCTGGAGAGGTTCATGGCTTGGATGTTTAACCAGTACCATGTCAGAGATGTCTGCCTCTACCCTCGCTTCCTGGGACGTTGTATGCCTTGAACGATATTTAGGTTTATTAAAGGCCCTGTCCTATTGCTTAATTGTTTATTTACTGTATTTCCTCATTGTTTGCTTATTGCTTATGTGTTTTATTGCTTGGAGATAATGCTGGCTCTGCCTATTGAAATAATAATCTAGCCCCTAGAATTGATTACTAATTACTCCAGTAAATACTATTTCGTTCATGATAGAGAGAGCTACAAACGCAAGCAGAGAATAAAGCAACACCAAAAGAACTTTATTGGATATAATTGCAAAAAACTAGAGAGGAAACTGTCACATACAACTCTTTGAAACCTTCTAGACATAGCATGCTGTAGATATATTATTTAATATATTATTGGTTCATAAAGTAAACAGTTCGGATGCTTCAGTTCATTCACAAAACATGCTCATAATAAAGACGGACTCTACCCTACTTCCATACGGTCTTTGTTGACAGTTCCTTTCATCCCTTTTTTATCAAAGGTACAACACGCTTAGAACAAAATATTAAATGAATGCAAAGCTTTGTGTTGTGAGCGTATTCGTTAAACTTATCACTATATAATTCTATTATACAACACTCAATTGGAGACTCCGACAGTTGTGCATAAGTCGATAGAGCTGACACAGATTCTGTCTGAAAAGTAGCCAATGTTTGCTATCATACTAGTGCAGATTGCTTGAATCCATGCAAGAAACGTTTAAGCTTACGCACCCGATAAGGATAGTCTGAGCCCACAAATCCATCAGGCTGCTGTATGTGTGTTTTCCTCTAACTTGCCATTTAAATAGGCGCTGACGATGTCTAGCTGGATGACCTTCAGATCCTTTGAAGCAGCTAGGGCTAGCAAAAGTCGGATGGTAGTTAAAGAACAGACTGGTGATTCTATTTCAAAATAATCAATGATCTCTCTGTGTTGATTTCCCATTACAACTACTTTAGCCTTGTACTTTATAATGTGCCCATAGCTATCGCATTTAATATTGAAGACCCACAGGGGTTTCAACGCAGGCTCCCCTTTAGGTCTGTCTACTAACTCCTAAGTTGAATTATCAAGTAATACCTTCATATCCTGCTGCATTGCAGCTTCCCATTAAGACCCATTGAGACCACTGTGGAGATTTCATAACTGCACTAACTGATTTGGGAACAACCTCGTCATATTCATTGGAACCTGTTGCTGAATAGACATCGTGGGTCACATCTTTGTCTGGATGGTATCTTTTCCCGGACCTTGTGGTGGAAGCGGCATACATATGTTTTGATGAGAGTAGTTCTGCTTCATCCATCTGGCTTCCATATATCATGTCTTCCATCCCGTTATTCTCAGATATGTCATCACTTCTTTAACCATTCTGCTCCCCCTGAGATGCCGTTTTGGTGGATGGTTCTCCCTTCCAAGATGACTCTAATCTTGTTATTGCAACATCCTATACTTTTGTTGAATTGGGTGTCCCCACGTGTGGACTTACCCTCCTGTTCCGGCTGATACTTGAGCTGTTAATCTAGATACAGAAAACTAGTCTCCAGAAACTTGACTATCCCTATCGAGTGTGTAAACTTCAACGCTCCTTGTATAGACTCCAGCAATCTGCACTAGTATGACAGTATGACAGCGAATCTTGGCTACTTTTCTGACAGGGTTATGATGGACCAGCCACCTAGTGCTTCCATTAGGACCACTCAGAGACCTAAAGCAACTGCAAAGGAAGGAAGGAAGTCAAGACACTCAACCATGCGGTAAGACAATGCACAAAATACTAGAAATGTGGGTAACCAGAATTCGACGTCTACCGGCAGCAATCTGAATATACCAGGCACTGCACTTGTTTTAACCATTGAATTACTACAACAATTGTTTCAGCAATTAAGGGGAGGGATGCACGCCCAAATAAACCCCTTGCCTATCTCCAAACAAGAAATGTTTGCAGACAATCCAAAAGGAATAAACTATACAAAGTGGGCAGAGAATATAACAGACAAAATGCAGCTATCAAGAAGCCTCAAAGCAATAGAAGTGGAACCAACGCAAGGCCAGCTAAGAAACCCATGCAACGTTTCGGCTGAGGAAGCGACTGCCTGACACTACTTGTATGCATTGGTTGCAATGGAGCAACATCTGATTGCAAGTTGGAAACAAAACCAATTCTCTTATTATACCTAAAGAGGCCTCAAAAAACAACTTGACGGCAAGGATACTATCCAACAATTGAACTACTTATTGGAGTTCCTAGATGTCTATCTTAAATCAAATGAAAATGGTAATGAATACATTTCCAGGGTTGTTGCCGCCAGTAATGGCTGAAAGGGATTCTAATGGAGTTAACCAATACAGTCGTACTCAAGAAAATCATACACAATCTTCAAATTTCCAGATATGCAAGCCAGGTTCGAGCTTTCCATCAAGCAACACAGAGCTGCGGTTTATTAAAACACTTCATAATGAATATGACATATATAAAACTGACGGAAACCAAAAAGAATGAGAACTTGATGAATACAAAGAATGGATCCAGTCACAAGATCAATATAGGTTTCTTCAACAATGACTCTACATGCAGAATTTGTCGGGGAACCCATGTAACTCATGAGCGTCTACTATTAAAAAGGCTTGAGTTTCTAGGAATAAATACAAAATCAAATCCATCTAACATATGGAATAGGCCAAGGACATTGTATAAGGAAAAAAGCCACCCAGAGGAAAATACCAATAAGCCCCCATAAAAGAGAAAGGTAGGTTTTCAAAACATAAATTTTGAAAAAATAAATTTAATAGGGCCTATAATGTGGCAGAAGATACTAATTATGTAGCAACAGAAATCACAAGTTATTTCAGGGAGGGAGAATCTTCAAATAGTAGTTTTGGTTCTAGATAGTGGTTCTTCTAGCCACCCCCACTTTTGCAAAGAGGATGTCACCACGTTCACCCCAGGAAATTCATATATATGCTGGGGAAATGGCCAGAAGAGCGTTGCACTTGGGTCGGGAAGTATATGGTTAGATGCCAGAGTAGGGGAAAAGGTAGAACCTATCAAGTTGGGAAACCCACTTTTAGTCTCAGATCTTAAAATGTGCCCATTTTCTATACCATCCCTAGATGTTAAGGATATCTCTGTTCAAAAATAGCACAGTAATTGTTTTCAAGAATAGAGTAAAAGTAATGCAAGGGTCCAAGAAGGATATTATTTACAGACTATATGCTCCAATTACCCCACCAGCTATAGTCAGGATAATTGCAGGTTCTGCCATCAGCCAGCAGAAAAAGAAAGTTATGACAGTGGATGTGGAGTCAACAAACATGTACAATGAGGAAGAATCAGAAGTAGGTCTGATAACATACGAAATTTTACACTCACGTTTTATGCATCCAAGTCCTGCAAAGATGTCACTAGTGTTAGCCTTGTCTAACCATCCGGAAGTGGACAAAAGGCAAATGAGCTGTACAACCTGCAGCTTATCAAAGGCCAAGTGACTTCCATACCCAGAGAAGACAGATAGAGCAACAAAGCTTCTTCAGGGTCCACTCTGACTTAGCAGGACCTTTGTGCAAAACATTTTAGGGTTCAAATATGTGGTAACATTCACAGATGAATACTCACACTACCTCAAAGTATGCCTACTAAAGAACAAAACTGACACTTACGATGCAGTCAAAAGATATCATAAATATGCAGCAGCATTACAGGATAAACCATTGGCAACCCTAGTTACTGACAGCGGAACAGAGTACATAAACAAGAAATTTGCAGCCTATTTAGAAAGATATAGTATACTCCATCAGACAACAGTCCAAGTCATCTGGAACAGAATAGATTGAGTAAACGGATGGACCAAACCTTGTTTACAATGGTGAGAAGTGTCAGAATTGAAAGTGGATTACCACAATTTTTTTGAGATGAAGCATTGAAGACTACAGCATTTACACTTAACGTCTTACCATGCAAGAGCCTACTGAAATCGACAACTCCTGAAGGTTTCTATATCCCTATATCAACAATGTAAGACTGAGGAGCAGCTGACTAGAACTTTAGCCTGCAGACTACCTGACGAGGACAACAGCCAGATAGAACTCGGTACAATGGGTACAATGTTTATTCCCAATAAAAGTCATATATATATATATATATATATATCTGCGATTACTGCTTGAAAGAGGAGAAGGAGGCGGGGGAAGAGGACTCATAAACACAAAGTAAAAATGACTTAATTTTATGTACAACATAATTTTATTTGTCCATATGTATAATATACAAATATTCAGTATGTTTTCTCTTTCTCTCAAGCTCCTATGCAGCTTTGCATGGTATTTGATCGCTATCCTTCTCCTTCTCAATATCCTCCTCTTCAAACCCTCTCCACTGTGTATAAGTATCCACAGCCATACGTCTAGGAGCGTATTGTCTGTAGCCATCCACTGGATATCCCACCGATACCCCTGACACCAATACTGCATCATCAGGCAAACCTAAAACTTTCTTGACAAGTGGGGCATAAGACACAACTGAAAACTGTGGTATTGCACCTAGACCTTGTGCATGGAACGACAAAAGCAGAGTAGATAAATACGATCCTATATCTAAAAAGGTCCCACTAGAAGTCTCCTTATATATCCAGATAATCATATGAATAGGTGCATTAAAGAATTCATAATTAGCCCGGGAAGCACGGCTGCGAGAAACTAAATCGTCTTTAGTGTAGCCTAAATAGTCAGTATAATTACCCTGTCTACTCAGGCTAATCTGTTCTTTAAGACGTTCGGGTAGTGGGTCAGGCCTGTTCTTGTAGTCGGGTTGCTTTGCACTGATGTCACTGGCATCAAACGCAGATAATAAAGCCTTGGAAAGGTTGTCTCTGTGCTCTCCCTGTGGTATAACGAAAATAAGACGTGACATAGTTAGCACTATCCTATTGTAATTATACATTCTATAGTGTTTGGAACTAAAACTGGTTTTTGAGTTTAAAAAGTCATAAACCCAAGGTCTCATAAAATAATAAAGACACTGTTTAGTCATATAAATATATATCGTTATTTTACTAGTTATAAAAAGTCATATTCCGAAATCTAATTCATGTTCTTTTTGTTTTTCACAATATGTTCATAGTTGTTAAAGAAGTTGAAGTAGATAATCCAGATACTTTACTGGAAGGCCAACTAGTTTAGTCTGGTGTTGTCTCTCCTGATAGTAACAATGCCTTAACCATATATAGAGCCACAATTAGATTATAGTTACCACATACATAATATATTGCGGTAAGAAGCTACAAGCTTCTATATCTATTAATCAAGAGCAGGAGAATCAGGAGCAGTTAGCTAGAACTTTAGCCTGCCGACTACCTGATGACAACAGCCAGCTAGAGCCCAGTACAATGGATATTAGGCTTATTTCCAATATATTACACTTATGATTATCAGTATTATTAGTATTATTGATATTATTAGTCACATAATTCTAATTAGTATTAAATCGAATTAATGAATTATATATAGATATACTTTGACATCAACGTAGGGTATTTTCACGCTATGTTGATTCAAAAGATGAGATATGATCTAGCATCCGTTAAGATCATCGAGATTAAAGTTAAACCCCGACCTAGCGAATCATTGTACTTTTAATTCATTTAAGCCAATCGTACGCGATATTATACTTAATTAGTTTTTAATTTTTAATTTAATCCAACATTGAATAGTTTTAAGTGTAAATAAATTGTGACTACATATCTAATATAGGGAACTACATTAACTATAGTGACGTCGAAAGTATTGCCAATAGGAATGACAGGAATATTATGAATAAGAATATTTAGTGGTCCATAAAAAAGCTATACACTATATTCACTAGTCAAAACAATTATTCAAAATCCAAAGTATTAAATATATTATATCGATAACATCTTTATAGCAAGCGAGTATAAGAAATACTACGTGTATTTGAATATATGTATATTTAAATATATATTTATGTTTATGTATGCTTCAAGCTTACATACACACATAAACACACATACATGTACATTCATGTAGAGTAAAACCTCAATAACTCCAACTCACCTGTAGGACAACTACATTCCAGGGTTGATTGTTCTGAGAGCTGCTACTATTTCCTGCCACCTCTATAGCCCGTCTAATAACTCTACAAGGAACGGGTTTAACTGGATTAAAGCATCGGGTGCTATGGCGGGTCTCCAGAAAGTTCAATAGACTTTCTTTCTCGTGTTCTGTTCGATTAACCCACGTCGCCTCAATCGATACATCGTGGTTGACTACTGAGGGATGGTAGGGATTACGTTGCTGTGAAGCCATATTGAAAAAATAAAACACTCCGGGTTAACAACTACCCTGAGGTCACCTGGGTAGTGCTTAACTCTCTCCCTCTCAAATCCTACAATACAACAAGGTTACTAGCCTGTTAACTGCAAACCCGTAAGCCTTTTATACTTTCAAAACCCATCACTCACAAATATTATTGGCTAGTTATTTAAATATAACTATAATCTAAATAGTATGCTATAATCTATTGGTGGACTAGATTATTGGTTAAAAATAAACCATTTTACATGTCAAAATACATCAACTGCAGTTATTAAGCTGAATACTTTGTTATGTCTTTTATCAGTTTACGCAGTGTTTATTGTTTATTTTGCATTGCACTTTTAAGTATTAAATAACATTTACAATGAGGTCATTATCGGTTTGTAAAAGTCGAAGATTAATTAATAATTAAATAATTAATTGTATAGTGCCATTAATTCTAGCAAGTGAATGATCGTCGTTAATAGCGTCGATCATTTGATATTTAAGCAAATATGATGACATATGCGACTCTTTGATTCTTAATAATAATCTATGGAATTTATTGAATTTTATGTCACTAACGAGATTAGCGATCTATTAGATTGAATACTTCATGCAAGAGTGTGCTTTTTACCACATGATCAACAGGTTTGACTCTATCAGCAACTTAGTCTGGATCCTTTCTGTTAAATGGGCTATCGCAATAAAAGTTCCGTATCAAAGACTTAACCTCTTTGTGTTGTTGGTAGGAATTAGTTAAGGTAGTTTCGAGGAGACAGGCGTCCACCCCAAACGCTACCAGGATTAAGAGGAAGACTACAACTGCTACTATAAAAAAGATTGGATCCGTGACCGGCAAGAAGAAAATAGGGATTAGATACTCCTTTGACATTGAGGAAGAAACACGTAGGAATCTTTGAGAAGAACTTGACATAAGTTCTGACGATTACGTACAGACAGTTTATGTCTATTGATAATGATGGCAATTAAGAATCTGTGTATTCAACAGATTCTGATATTACACTATACAAATGTGAATACTATTGGTATTGGCTTATAGGCTTACAATTGTACTAAAACCTACCAATGGTGTAAATCCAATAATATTTCTAATATAATAAACAAAACTTAGATTTATTATACAATAATATATATATTTATACTAAATATTATTCTATAATTAAATACTATAAGGAGGTTTTCCTACTTTACCCATACAATTTAAAGGATATCTTTTATCTGCTGAACATCTAGTGTTTTCCAATGTCACGTTTGGATTCCACCTCATACTATTTTTGTCAATTAAATTATAACTACATATACAACATAGGTAAAGTAACTATAGATATAATTATCTAATTAATTAATGTTGGGTTCTGAAATATTTTATGTGTAAAATATTTGGAAGTTCTTATTCTGATATGATACTTCTGACGCATGTCTATTCTCTTGCATTCTTCAAGGTGAGACTGTATTAGAACTCGTATTTGATGTGGCAGTTGAAGTAGCGTTAGGTTACTGCATTGTAATAACCTTCTAGTTACTTACAACTAGTGCATCTACAATGTGGCAGTTTTTAGCAGTTTAGCTAGAATTTTTTTAATTTTTATTAATTAAACAGTAGATTATTATCTATCAAACCTACATAGTAAGCGTTCAGATTGAGATTAATTCCTATATACTATCTTATATTAAATATACAGTTTGAATCAAAATTAATCTCATCAAATCACTTGTTTTACCTATTATAAAATATCTAGTCTGGTTGAGATGAGGTTTCTAGTTTTGTATACACTAGTTTGCCACCTGACATGCTTCATTGTCAGGGTAATGGCTTAAAATAAAGACAAAGCATGTTTGCCCTTGACTTTTACCATTTTAACAACTGTAGAAGCAATGTGTTTTCTTTTTTCTATTTGATCAGGCTTCTAACCGGATAGTTTTCTAAGAACTTTTCTCAATGATCAAAGCAGAAAAGGTACATCAATTTACTCGACATTAGTTCATTAGTAACGTCTTTAGCTCTAAGTTATTAGCCAGTTTGTAGAATAATCCCCAACAAAAATTCCTACTAAACTAACTAGAAAAATAGATTTCTCTATTTTGGAATAAATAAAGATAATGAGAATAATGATTTTGAAACGACAAAATATTGGGTAAGCGTAACATACTTTGTCTTTATCTTAAGCTATCACTCTGATAATGACAAATGTCAGGTGGCGGACTATACTGCTAGCAAACTGGAATCTCCATCTCAACCACACAGTGACCAATTTATACCATTTTAAACGTGTGTTGTGAGATTGAATTTGAATTAAGCTGCATTATTAATATAACATGGTATATAGGACTTAATCTCAACATAAATCATTACTGTGTTGAAGGGAAAGTATTTTCCCATCTGGCATTAACAAGTTTTTGATCAGCTTGAGCAGACCGTGATGAGGCCTGACCAAAGGAATGGTGATCATTCATGGATTTTCCCATTGTGGTACCCAGTACTCGTTGGACTTTGTGGCCCGAGTTGTAGTTGTGCGCAACTGAATGAGCTGGCACTGACCTTGTGTAAGCTGCATAGGTCTGGATAGCTACTGAATGAGTACTATCATAGGCGTATGAGTCGCTCATGGGAGGGAGGGTAAGAGCCATATTTCCGTCCCCGGAGGGAGAGAATTGATCTTCTACCCGTCCTCCCATGAGCGACTTATACGCCTATGATAGTACTAACACGGTACCAATCCAGGCCTATGACATGTAGCTCACACAAGGTCAGTGCCAGCTCATTCAGCTGCGCACACCAACAACTCGGACCATGAAGTCCAACGAGTCCTGGGTACCACAATGGGTCCACCCACAAATGATCACCATTCATTTGGTCAGGACCCATCACAGTCCACTCATGCTGAAAGCACCAACTAGTGCTGGCGTACCACATGGAGGCTTCCACACCGACATGCCAGGGCCCCAAAACGATCATAGGTTTTACCGCCTATCAGCATTAGAATCTTAATCATGGTAGAACCATTGTACGGTATTTTGCGAGTCAAACCAAATTATCTGACCCGCAATTCTTAT
>NAOQ01000775.1:0-18684 GCA_002751075.1 Ichthyophonus hoferi
ACAAGTCTGACGCATTGCAATTTCTTATTATTGCCTAAATTATTAAATATATTATTTTAATAAATATATTTTAGAATTAAGTTTTACATTATTTAATATTTTGAATAATATTTTGGTAATATTAAATTATGAAGTTTTTTTTTTAAGAATAAGTATCAGTTTTTGATACATTGTAGTTATTTAAATTTGTAGTGTATCAATTCATTACGACGCGTTGTAATTTTTCATTGTAATTGCCTAAAATATTACATATTATATTTGTTTGTTTTAATATTATTATATATTTAGTAAAGTTTGACCATAAAGTTTGCTTAGGGATTAGTACCAATTCCACATGTAATTTTATTATTATTATTATTTGCCTACACTTACTAATATTTTTTAAAGTTATTTTTATATGTTTTGTTATCTTTAGCTTATTATTTATTTTGTATTGTTTTCGTTCTCCTATAAGCACAGTTCGATTGTATGATCTCAGTTTCCAGTTGCTATCGAAATAACATGACCTGCTTCTCTGGCTAAAGGGAGACATCACCTTAATATATATATAGTTTATGAAACAAAGCATACTGCAGCCAAGACATTAATCGGTCTCATTCTACCTTGGAAATGGTAGCTGGATAATTTTTTCCTCTATCACTTGTCAAGGATCATGTGCAGGTCTGATAACATAATATATACTACCACACACCCCACACCCCAACCTACACATAATAAGAGTTGACTGTGTATGGTATTAATAGTATATACACCATATACTATATAGTTGTGTATAATACTATATAATATTATACTATAAACAATACAGGAGTGTATAATCTTCATGCACCCACTCATCTTATGATCTATACCCTATTAGCTCTTTGTCCAAAGAGGGTTTATGGGGGTGTTTAGGCAGCAGATGGTCTATAGTCAATTCAATTTATAGTAGCAGATAATAATGGTCATACCAATTTTAACAGTACGATGACTACTTTTACAAAGGAAGACATAACAGTCTCAGGCGAGGTCCATTACATGTTATTATTTCGTGACGTATTAAAGGTTGGCTTTATCTAGTCCTTCTCTCAGTTCTTGATTATTCCATTTGCAATAGGCCTCCTTAAATTAACCACGTTGAAGAATTCGCCATTACTATATATTTATATTTACCCTGCTATATACACCCTTTTGTCATTTACCTCCCCCAAACCTTTCCATGATCCTGTTCCCACCTACATCCCTTTCCTACCTTCTTCTTACCATATATACATACTTATATTGTGCTATCTCTTGATTTTCTTAAATAATTCCTCTCTTAACAATATAATATACATTTGTAATTCATAATACAATTATATTTCTTACGTTCTTTAATACATTCACCTGTGGGCTAGGGATATAGTTAGCTTCTCAAAGCAGGCATACACACAGTATATGGATAACAATATATATATATATAGATTAAACAGTAACAATAATAATAATAATATAAACAGGTGTATGATAGTATGCACGTATTTATGACTAATTTTCCTATCTATACATTGCTAATAAATGTTTAAATATAAGAGTTAATCCTCCGCCCATTTCTTATTATATTACATAAAAGACCCACAATGCTACCCTACTACCCTCTTGTATTTGTGTCCATACTGACCTACAGGATACTATTAACTATAGCTCATTGGTCTAGGTTAAACCAGTGCTGCCTTCTTGTGGCCGTTATGTTTTAGATTCAACTACTGGCTGTACCTTCTCTTATCTGAGGTATAGTTCGTTCTATACTGCACTTTTTATCATTCTCTCTTATTGTGTGCGTTGTTTTTATTTATGTTCACTCTTTAATTCTACACAACACACCTATATGTGCATATAGGTGTAGGTAAAGGCATATCACATACGTGTGTGTGTGTTTTGAAATAAAGAGACTATACAGTTAACAAGTTAAAAGATAATAATACCAGCACCATACAGCACAAGCAAAAGAGATAGTTGCTATACACTATTGTATGTATTGTGGTAAGGAGTTGCATATTACACACATAAAGGGTACATATAAAAAGTGTGTAGTCATGGAGAGGGAGGAGTAAACAGAGAGACAATGCTGGAAGGAAAGAGAGAAAGAGAGAGAGAGAGAGAGAGAGAGAGAGTTTAGTGTTAAAACCATGGTGCTGTTTTGACCCAATTATCCCTTTCTTATTAGCTCATTACTTTTCTGTATTAATTAACTTCTATCATCTATTTCAATCTAACCCCATTGTTGGTTTTAGACTTGCTGGTGTAGCGGTATCTGTATCTTCCCTAGAAACACTAACTACAACAGACCGTGATAGAGAGCTACTTCTTACAATAGGTAATATAATGGCCCTTCCTTTATGACGTACCTCCATAAGATATAGTAAGGACTAGGAGGGGAGGGACAGTGATGTGTGGTACTATGGTACTTGGAGAGATGATAGTAGTGTAACAAAGGACAAATGGGATGGTGTGGCGATGTAGGGTTGGCCTACACTTATGGATACTTTTTTATGTTTATGTTGGCTTCTTTGGCATATATTTAAATAGCTTTTACTAAAATATTATTAATATAATCTACCAATATTTTTTTAATACGAGTTACTAACGTACATGCTTATTATACTTCGCTTTACATCTTTCTCTTGATATATATATAATGACATCTATCTTTCCAACCTGTGACCTCTCCTACCCTACCGTATCTTAGCCGCTAACTGTTTTACTCAAAGGACTGACACATACCTGCTACAGACGATAGTACCGGGGTGATAGTTGTGAGAATACAGGCTAGTAAGGTCAATGGAGGTCAGGGTGATATGAATATTGTAGGAAATCAGGTGGAAGTACTAGGCCGCCTGTGTGAGGATGATTCCTTGGACCGATATGTGAAGGCATATAGGTGTGTATGTATGATATTATGATGGTATGGTAGTATACATAGTAGTATGATAGTAGGATAGTATAGTGTTTGATTTGCTTTAGAATATAGACATAGGACAGTTAGGACTTAGTGGAATACTTTGTTTGTACACAGGGGAGAAAGGGATTTTAGTAATATTGAATTTTTATGTAGATGACGTTAAGGTAGTTACAGGAGTGATTATAGACATATTGTATACTATACACTACCTCTAATAATATACTAATATATATATATATACACCTAACAGTCTATGCGTGAAAGACGACCCTCTGTTCGATGTTATTCGTTCCATGGAAATTGCTGAACTTTATTACACACATTACTTTGAACAATCCTATCGCACTCATATATGTAGTGCTTCCATCAACGAGAGAAGGGATGCCTTAGAGAGGACTGCCCTAACAGGGTCTTCTTATTGGAACAAGCCAGCCAATCACATGCATGCTGGACTCTCACCTGGGAGTGACAGTGTGATTGAGAGGCAGCAGCTACACTATAGACAGATGCAGGCACAACAACAAAAAGAGAAATGGCTACGACTGCAACAACAACAACTAAAGAAATCACTATGGCTCCAACAACATAACAAGAAACAGCGCGAGGAATTGTAAAGGTAGTAAAATTGTAGCAATACAACAGAATAAGATAATACTATTATTGATATGTTACTATATCAACATTATTATTGGAAAAAATAAAAATACCAGTGCTCAACTAATAGTCATGACTACCATCACAGGGATGAGGTTGGGTGGTAGCCAATGGAAAGATGAACATCATCATACAAGTGGTCAACTTTATTAGTAGCCCTACTTAGTACTACAATTAGTGTATCAATGATCTAGACTAATGAATGGATTGTTTTATTCAAGGACACTCTTTATTTTTACAATGTTGATTCACTGTTGATTTGATAGCGTATATATATATCTTATATCTACGTTACCCACACACCAGTGTTAGGTTTACATGACATCTTATATCTGCCGAATTAATATACAAGCATGCATTATATTTCCACTAAACGTATGATGGGGAAGGAGCTAGAAATGGATAGGGTTAACAATACTCCTGCCACCTAGTATCGCCTAGATGATAATAGTATAATAGGTTCTTAGCTTACATGGAGAAATTAGGGATAGTTTCCGTCCATTCCCCTTCGTCATATTTACGATTCTACCATGGAATAAAAAACGATATCCATTATCGGAAGCACAGACCTTAAGGCAAATCCAGTAATACTAATTCACGCAAGTTCAATTAGAGATAATGGTATCAGTATGAATAACGTATGTAGTTAAATTATAGGAGCCCTTCCTTAAATGGGAAGTGAAAATAGCAAGTGACTGATCACTAAATGCATCAGTCATAGTAGGAATGGTATTCGATTGAATAATACATTAACCATTCTCTCTGAATGAGTAACCCTTAATCTCAATAAAACTACAGTACATTGTACATATCTACGTTGATTGGAAGAGGCTGACCAATCAAATCTATCGGGTTCCCATTGCCCTTTCCACTTTTTCAATCACCTGTAATATGATAGGTTTACAGTCAATATTGCTATATAATACAACATATATTAAAAAACCGATGGTGTGGTTGTTGAATATAGATATGTATTGGATTTGCACTATTTGGAGAATAATAGAAAAAATTACTTTAAAAGAAGTGTTTTTAGGTAAAAGTAAAGAGAAATTCAAGGTATAATAACATCCAATCATACACAGCGTTAAAGCCTTAAGGACTAGTCTTACTGGTTAATGATAGGTAGGTAGCAAGCTCTTCACTCAAGTCCATTCGATTGCGAGTATGCCATAGTAGTAAAATAATATAATGGTACAACAACAGTATAATAGTAGGTATGAGAGACTATTGCCCATTCAAATCTTCAGGTACTAGACCCATGAATCAAAGAAAAAGAAAAAGAAAAAGCAAAAAAAAAAAACGAAAACGGAAATAACATAATAAATAAAGAACAGAGATAACACCCTAGTAGCCAATACCTCTCAAGATCTATGTCTGTAACTGTAACTATTTTATAAGGGTATGAAACAACAAGATATGGATTACCACAACACTATCTGGTTATATATGGGTGAAGGGGAAGGGTAGAATCCAAGAGTAAGCAGGATTAAAGATAGATTGCCTGTAGTAAATGTGCACACAGCGGTACAGATATATAAAGAAAGGAACTATACATAGAATGCTAACTACCTGTTCGATATGTGGCCGTTCTTCTCTTTCTGCGGCTAGCATGTACATGATAAGGCTACGTATTGCTGGAGAGTATCTGTAGGAGAAGCTCCATAGGAATTAGGGCCAGGGGGGGAAGTGGGTACTATGATGGTATCATGGCATGGTCCTAGGCGACCATCCAAAGCAGTAAGCCAAAAAGTCATAGTATTAGGGGAACAAGCCATATGAAAAAGAAAAAGAGAATGCATAGGTAGACAGGCCTATATAGATCGATTTATAAATGGGAGTATAACATATAACATGAAATACATGACATATAACATATAGCAAGATAGCTAAAGGCAAGCATTCACCAACAGACCCCTAACTGGTTGTAACTAATGGAATAGTTACAGTGTATGATAGGACGCCCTAAAACCACGTACATACATATAGTACATGTACATAATATATAGTACAGATGCAGATAGATATATAGGAACTAAAGCAGTACTTACTTATCTACTTGTGGAAATTGTATCTTGCCACTCAAGGCAGCCAGTGCAATGCTCCCTCCCTGGCCTGCCATGGTGTCTTCAAAGGGACTCTTATGATAGGCCATGCAGTATAGGGTGCACCCTAGGCTCTGTGTGATTGGAGATAATACCCATGCATTAGTATCAGTGGTGAGTTATCACCCTTCTCCTTATACAATATATCTACACATATGAATATCTATAACAACAACAACAACAACAACTGTAGCAATCTGTGTACCCATAGAGGCTAGTATCCCCAGTGAACCAGAGTAACGACTATACGAGTTGTCTTAGGTATTGATCGTATGATTAGACTTACCATATTACAAAGAAACAATAATCATATACATAAGGGTATACAGGTATAAGGATATACTGCATAAATAGACTGCGCATACCAATTGCCATTACAATCAAAATCAAAGAAATTTGTAAGTCATTGGCTATAGGTCATGTGTATAAGGAGTATATATAGATTGGAGGGACAATGAGTCACTCTTAGCCCCTAGAGATAGATCAATCAGATCAGTGATTGAGTTAGATAGACATAGGTGTGTATATAGGTAGACCCTGACGCCACCAATAATAAGATAGAATATGATACGTAATATAATAAGATATACCATAAAATAATAAAATACAGCATATTATACTATAGGATGCCAGACATGGGTATATACTCACCCATATATCAATGCGTTCGTCAATCACACACCCCGTGGGGACATCAAACAGTTCAGGGGCCCTATAGGGCATAGTACAACGCTCAGCTGCTAGATCCTATAATAATATATAGGTGAGATAGAATAGGGGATAAGGGGATAGGGTGCAAAAAGAGAGGTCATAACATACACAACATATACATATAAACTTATATACATACTCTCATACCTACCTACCTACCTGCCTACATTACATATTCGTATACAATCTTTTGACAACAAGACCCTCCTATAGGTAGACAATAAAACTTCGCTAGTTGTCTCTCTTTCTCTCCTTCTATATTAAGTCATCTCCTTCCTTTACTAAGTAGTTTTAGTTTGTCTTACTAGTGAACCTTGTTTATTCCTTACCGATCGTCCTATCCTCCTATGATTATATCTCTATCCTTTTCATCTTTCTTTATTCACTGACTACCCTAGCAATATATATATATATATATATATATATTAAAGATAATATGATCACACATACTGTCATCCACCCACCCCATCACCCATCACCCATTATGCCTTGTCTCTCCTACCTTACCTAAACTACCGCTATACTAACCTGTAATGCCAATGCATCCTTCCTATTCTTAATGTTCACTCTAGCCTTTCCCATAGAACCGAAGTCCATTAATACAGGGGTATTATCACCACTAAGGAGAATATTGGCCGGCTTGACGTCACGATGGACCAATCCGGGATGGGTATCATGACCAACTGGACGGAAGGAATGTATCTCTCTGTGTGCATGTATTAAATCAGAGAGAGATGTATATATGCGAATATGGTAAATTAAGTGTATAGAGGCAAGTATCTCTATGTGCCTAGTGGTATGCGCCGCTTGGCTTGAATGAATCTAACTCCAAGTACATACACACATACATGTTCTTATCCACACATACACATATAAATATACATATACCCAGCCCAGTCCTTACCTCAGGCCTTGACATACACCATGAAACAGTATGAGAAGTTCATTTTCACTAAAATATTTCCCTTCTTTGTCCATAGAATCTATTAGCTCTTGTAAATTCCCTCTCTGGATTAAGGGGAAAATAAAGAGAAGGGGTGAGGAGAAGGTATATAAGAAGAGAGGGAAACGGAGAGGCAATAAGGTGGATAGAGGGAGCGAGAACAAAAAAGGGACATGCGTATATATAAAAGTGTTTATGCAAGTAATATATAGGTTAGTAAAGAGTGAGATACATGAGGAAGATTGGTTGGGAGATAAAGTTACCTATAGAGGGGATCGAAGGAGAGAGGAAGAGGTGGCACCAATGAAGGGAATGATATAGGAATAGGGTCTATGTTATATAAAAAGATATAACGTAATATAGTAGGATAATATGAATGACAGTATGGCAACATGTATAATATGATGTTAATATGATAGTATATACATGCACATGCATATACATAAACATATACACATTATTCTTACATGCCTACAGAACATTTACCTTATATAATGGTAGGAGTACATATACGTCGTTATCCCCACGAGGAGAGGTTACACTACAACTATCTACTACCCGTATAATATTAGGATGGTCAAATAGGCGATATAACTCTACTTCACGTAGTGCACTTCTTAGTTGTTCTGTATCATGGCATGTTATTTTTTTAAGTGCAAATCTTCGTTTCGTTGCCACATCTTCCACTAGATACACGAAGCTGAAGCCGCTGTATTGGTACGTAGTATGTTGGTATGGTGGTAGGGCAGTATAGTAGTAGTAGAGAATGGCAGTAGGATAGTATGGCAGTAGGATATAGTGGTAGTAGGATAGTATGGTATTAGGATAGTATAGTAATAGGATAGTATATTAGTAAGATAGTATAGTAGTAGGATAGTATAGTAGTAGGATAGTATAGTAGTAGGATAGCATGGTGGCAGTGTGGTAGGATAGTATAGTAGTAGGATAGTATAGTAGTAGGATAGCATGGTGGCAGTGTGGTAGGATAGTATAATGGTAGGATATAAAGTATAAGGTAATATAAAGTATAATGTAACCCTAGCACATATAAATATGAGTATAACAGCCTATGTGAAAGACATAGGGGTATGTATAGATAGGATGTGTGGAGGTAAGAGAATGAAACAAAACAGAAACACCATATATCTAATAATGCAATAAGGCTTATATATCTCTCTATGTCATAATATTTTAAAAAAATTACTATTTTAAAATAATACCTTTTGGCTGAAACATCAATTATATTTGAATTTAATTATAAAATTATATAGGAATAATTGTAGATTGCTATTGGTATTGATATAAAATGAAAACTAGCAATAATGACTTGATTAATAATAAAAATAACACTCATAATAGAAAAAATCACAACATAACAAGCACAATAAAAATCACACCAAAGTATTACCAATACTTCTAGGACAGAAAATTAAAATCAAGGCATACAGGATTGTATATATTCCTTGCTAAGCATAACAAAGTAAAGATACATAACCAAAAAAGCCAAAATAAACGTGAGCAACAATCATAACCCTCTTTCATCCTGCCAATTCTGTAAAAAAATAAAAAAATAATGTGCAGAGATGTATACTTCATCCAAATATAGCCAATAGATAATCAATATATGACAACCAGAAAATCTTTATATTAAGATAGATCAGTCAGCATCTCCTCATCAGTTTAATAAGAAAACTACAGAGGAACATACGAAATAACTATACAAATCAAAGTCTCATCACAAGTGAAAATTCAAATTGGTAAACAAAAGGGAAAACAGACACCTAAGAAAATTAACACACCCTTCTCCCAATAACTTGGTTAGCAATAGTCGTCTCCTGTTAACCATTATAAATTTTCCCCGAGGAAAACAGCACATCAGAGCCCCCATATTGCTATTTTATGTTACCTTAACCAGGCTGATTTCAATTTCTCAAAAAGTATTTGTCATAAAAAAGTAAAATAGTAATGAACCTTCGTACAATAGACCACCTGTCTCATCCGTCATAATAGGCTTACATGTAGTATATATAGATTGCAAGACACATAAGGGTACACTTGTAAATTTTACGGGGTAGATTTATGTTGTATATTTTCAGTGTATAATGTGCAAAGTGTGTGCTAAAAAATACTGCATGTATTTAATATTTTGGGTTCGTAGCAACCCCCAACCAAAGTATAATAACTTTGTACAACTCGAACAAACTACACTGCTAAACAATTATAAACCACAATGTTTTCAAACTAATTCCACTATAATACTATTTGTATGGATATCGTACGAAAACAGTAAACCAATGAGCCAATTACTGGCCGCACATTAGTATAAAAAAACACGCTAGAAATATTTCATTTTAATGGCATGCCCAATCAATTATCCCTAATACAGCCTTTATTTTGTGTGCTATAACACAATACCTGATTATTTTGGAGATATAATCATATTTTTTCTGTTAATTATGCAATTTTCTATATAGTTTTGATAGGAAATTTTTTATTTTTTATATAGTATATGTTTTGAGGCGTATGGGAAATGATTAGATCATTATTCTCAGTTTCTCAGTGAATTTATAACTTATACAGATTAGGCGGTGATCCAATCAGCTAATATACACTTAAGTTTACTTTAGTGCTTGTGCTAATTTTTGTACCCTGAAATATCATTAAAAATAAAAATATGTATATAAATATGTATCATGCATTATCTAAAGTTATAAAATTGAGAGAAATAGGTCATTATATCTCTGCTCTAAGAGTAGTGGGTAGATCTTGAGATAAAATCAGCTCATTAATGCATGATTGGATCATGCTATATCTTACGCTAATCAGATAATAGATATAGGCATTTGATTGATCGACCAATGGTCAGAATGCTTAGTCAACTGCAAATCTAGGGCTAGAAGACTAATACTTATGAAACCAAATAAGATGATGCTTTTGTGCAGTCGAAATTAATATGCTAGCTTGGCAGTAGCAGATTCAAATAGAAATGATCATATATCGCACATTAATCTACGATTAATATGTAAATAACCAGGTATTGATTGGTGTATACTATTATATTTGATTAGAACCTATCGGACCTATCAGAGTAAACAATCAGATCAATCCATACTATTCAACGATAATAAAAATTTGGTTAGGTATTGATGAGTGCGTACAATTAATAATAATTAGGATTAATTAGAGTGAAAAATTCAGAATAATCACATTAATCACACAATAATCTACAATTATTCACATATTAATCTACAATTAATCACACATTAATCGGTGACTAATATAGTAGTCTGGGAGTGAATAATTGGTTTATGCTTATTTCTACACTACTATTTACTTAACAGTTAAGCTGCGTTTTAGAGTACAACCTATAGGTCTTTGTTAGGCACAACAAAGATTTTTAAAGGTTTTATATTTAGTTGTCATGGAGAAAAAAGATGTACTCCTGGACGGGCAGGTGTCCCCTCTCGTGTTGGATAAGCATGTGCAATATATTGCAACCTACGGTAAAAATGAATCCGACTTTGATTATCACATGTCCGAACATCTTAGGATGAATGGGATGTATTGGGGCCTCACAGGTAAGAGGTGGTTATAAGGGTGGGGAGAGGGGATGGGTGTATGTTGAGAGAGAGGTGAGGAAGAGTTAAGCGCATATAAGTAGTAGGACTAGTGGTTTCCATGGAGATGTGTACATTTTATTTATTGTCCGTGTAAGTAATTATATTTAGGGTAGTGTAGATAAAAGTGTGTTTCACAGCATGTTGATCTGTACAACCTTATCTACTGTGCTAAAGCAGACCTGTTTAGACTATATGTATCATTGTTACACTGCTGTATTGGAGACCTTTTTAAAACAAATTAAATAAATCCATAGCTAACCTATCAATGGCCATTTTTAATAATAAGGCATGACCAATCAGTAACCTTCTTTTTATATAGCTATGGAGCTATTGGGTAAACTTGATCTGATGGATAAGCCTGCTATTATCGATTTTGTGTTGAAATGTCAGGTGGGCAACAGTGATTTCCCCTTGGGTTTCCTTTGTTTTTATCATGTTTATGGTAGGACTGTTATTTGTTAAGGGTTAGTTGTTTATATTGGTTCATTACTATGGAAATAAGAGAGAGAGAGGTAATTTTACTAGAATATTGTTTGACAAACACTGAAATTTACAATAATCCATGTAGAGGGCTGGAAAGAAAAATGGTGTATTAGTATATGTATGTATATGTGTATGTGTATGTATGTATGCACGTATGTATGTATGTATGTATATATTTAGGTCTATATAGGTATAGGTAGATATATGCGTCCCGGTCGATTCTCCACCTTGTATGTGATTGGTTCATTTCATTTCAGTTTCAAATTTCATCCTATTAGATCCCTTTGATGGCTATATTCCCCTATTTTTATTGGCTCACCCTTCACCCTTCAATACACTTCTTCCTTCTAGTGTTGACATTACATATGCATGACGTTTGCGTGACGTATATATGACGTATACATGGCGTATAATCCTATTGGCTATCATTCACTTTCTTAATCGAATCTCTCCATAAGGCTAGGCTATATATATATACATGCACTGATCTGCCAGGTTCTAATATCCTATCCCTCTCCCCCTATCTCTCCTGTAGCATCCTGAGGGTGGATTTGGGGCGAGCATTGGCCATGATGCTCATATCCTTTCTACTCTAAGTGCTGTGCAGGTAATATTACCTACTATCCATCCTCGATAACTTGATTTCTCTATCTTTTTGTGTTAACATATGATCTATTTTCTATGTTTCCTTTTTTTTTTTTTTTTTTTTTTCGTAATTAATAATGCATATTTTTATATACTATGCTACAGTATAGCTTATTGTACAGTTATATTTTAGTTTCTAAATGTGTATATATGTTTATATGTATATATACGTTCTTTACTGTTGTATATAGGACAGTGTTGTGCTATAATACTCGATCTCTTGAAGTTTTTTGTAGGGTTCTCTCTGGTTGGTAGATTAGATATAAGGATATGATTATATATAGATAATGATGATAATGATGACTAGGATGTAGTATAGTATTTGCTTGTGTAAAAGAAGAAGACGTATAAGTAAGTAAATTAAGGGCATAATGTAACTGTATTTTTGCATCAATGTAGACTATATTCACTATTCATACACATACACACGTACGCTGCTCCATATACCTACATTTGCACATTGACATAAGCAAACCTACCTACACAGAGACATGTACATATACATACATATACGTATACATACATATATACACACATACATATATATACATACATACATGTACCTATACCTACAGAGCAGTGATCCCGTGAATATAAAACTATTTGAGATCATTGCTATTCAGTCCAGTTAACTTGTTACTCTGGCATTTGGCGTAAGACAAATCCTGATGATTTGTTTAAGAATAAAAGCATGTGCTATCATATCTAGATTCAGTGTATGTAGAGTGACATCTTAAAATGCCCCTTAATTCAATATTTTTTCTCCTCCTTCTGGACTGGACAACCTCTGCTATACTTACACAAACCTACACCCACATATATCTACTGGTTCAGATCATGGTCTTGTATGGTGAAGAAGACCAGCTAGATGCAGCCAGGATAGCCAAATGGGTAGGGGGTCTACAGCAAGAGGATGGATCATTTGCTGGAGATATATGGGGTGAAATTGATACCAGATTCTCATTCTGTGCCTTGGCTACATTTTCATTATTAAATATGTTGAAAGGTAGGTACCACATGGTTGTCATGGTGATGAGGGGGTAGGAGAGGGGGTGGGGGCGAGGGGGGTGAGTTAAAGGGGAGGGGAATAGGAAGAAAGATTAAAGTTGTCAAAGCAAATGCAAATAACTTGCTATTAATGTCATAGCTTTACATTTTTTATGTTTATTTCACAACAAAATGGCCTCCCTGGTCTTGATATTCGCGCGTAGGGTATTTTGAGTCAATTGTTTAGAGGTTGTTGACCTTAAGCATAAAACATATTCTAAAAGTTAAAATGAATAAACAGATTACCTACTGTACATTATTTATGGGTTTACAATTTAAAACCACAGTAAGGATAGATTTTGCACAGTGTTATTCATACTTTATTACCTTATCAATATCGCAATAGTCAGGACATATATATATATATCATATGCACATATATACTGAGCAAAACCAAAACCAAAACTAAAAAAAAAAAAAAAGACAGGGAAGATTTAAGCATTAATTTAAACTAAGACTATTGGTTATTGATTTTAATATGTTTATTCCACCATAGATCCACCGGTAGTATTATGAAGATCTATATCCTTACGTCACCCTATATATCATGCACTGCTAGTCATACCGACCGGCTCGTTGATTGGTCTTTGGTCACAGACAAGCTTTATCTCTCTCCTTCCCTCCTGCTTTCTAATTATTTATCCATTCTCTCCCTTCAACATGCTATACTCTTTCTCTACACCCTCCCCAACTTTATGTACGTACACATACGTCACATATACGTCACACATACGTCACACCTATACCTCCCCGACCCCCCTGTTACCTCCTTCATACACACTAGAGGCCCCATCCGGACAGGCCAGTGCCACAGGGCTGACCTGTCCCTATGGGGATATAGACAAGGCGATAAGCTTTATCACGCGGTGCATGAACTTTGATGGAGGGTTTGGCTGTACACCAGGCTCAGAATCACATGCTGGTCAGATCTTTTGTTGCGTTGGAGCCTTGGCTATTGCGAATAGGTAGGAGGTGGTAGTAGGAGGGAAGTGTGGAAAGGACATGGGACAGGGAGGGAAGTGTGGAAAGGACATGGGACAGGTCATGGGAGTAGAGGGTTAGAGAGGGAGAGAGGATTAGAGAAGGATGTGTTATATATATATATATATATATAATAACTAGAAGCGGAGTATATGCATGTATTCATTTACTTACTTATATGTATATAGTACGTGTCTATTGACATACACACTAATTCCTGCTAATAGGCTTAACCTAAGCCATCCATATTAAAACACGCCTCATCTACTCTATTATATCCCATGTTATTACTATATACTACTTATACTACGTAGAGAGGCATACTATATACTATGTACTATATACCATGGACTATATACTATGTACTATATATAATATTTACTATATATACTATATACTATATACTATGTACTATATACCATGGACTATATACTATTTACTATATATAATATTTACTATATATACTATATACTATATACTATGTACTATATATAAAATTGACTATATATACTATATACTATATACTATGTACTATATACTATGTACTATATATAATATTTACTATATATACTATGTACTATATACTATGCACTACATATAGAGGTATACTACGTACTATATATGGCATATAGCCCCTAGCTCAGCCCCTGCCTTACCTTGGCCTACCCTACCAGCATACATCTAGTGAATGCCGATGAATTAGGCTGGTGGTTGGCCGAAAGACAGCTTCCCTCCGGCGGTCTCAATGGAAGGCCTGAGAAACTACCGGATGTATGGTAAGGTTTACAAAGGAGTTGTTTGGTATTGAATATATTTGGTGTAATTAGTGTAATTAGTATCTTAATTCTATGTGTTATTACTATAATTTTACGTAAATTACAAATTATCATTATAATAATTAAATATTTATGCTTTTCTGCGAGTTATCTATGCATCTATGTACGTACATATATATAAGCGCATTGTTTTTAGTTACTGATAGTAGTATGACCAGTTATTCTTGGTGGGTCTTGTCTTCTATGATGGTATTAGAACGATTGCATTGGATTGATAAGGACAAGTTGACGTCATTCATCCTGACTTGTCAAGTGAGGCTACCTTCCTATCTATTCTTATCTATCTTTATCTTTGTTGTTGATTGACGTCAATCATAAGATTGTGAAGAATGCTGTTAGGAATATTATTATGAATATTATTACTATAGGTATTATTAAGAATCTTATCGTGACTATTATTATATTTAGTAGCATGATACTTTATTATATTATCCTATACTGTATTATATTATTTTATACTATATTACATTATCCTATACTTTATTATATTATCCCATACTTTATTATATTATCTTATACTGTATTATATTATCCTATACTATATTACATTATCCTATACTATATTACATTATCCTATACTATATTACATTATCCTATACTATATTATAGTATCTCATACTGTATTATATTATTCCTATACTATATTATATTATCCTATACTGTATTATACTATCCTATACTATATTATATTATCCTATACTGTATTATATTATTCTATACTATATTATATTATTCTATACTATATTATATTATCCTATACTATATTACATTATCCTATCCTGTATTATATAATGCTTTATTCATCATCCATTAAGTTTATTTACATATACACCACTACTACTTTCTCTAACACTTTGACCTGCTTCTGATCCATGAATTTTTATGTGAGAATGAAATATAAAAAATTACACAAAACATAAGAATATAACAATGCACACGAACATAGACATAAAATTCCTGGCTCCTATACTTGAATGCACCACAGCAGTTACTTCGTGACTTATTCCTGCTGCTCCTATTTCTTTTTTCTTTCTCTCTATACATACATGTGCCACTCGTGCATACAGTCTTACAGTTCAATATTTTATTATATAAATATATTCCTCATGATGAAATATTTATTGTTTTGAACACAAAGAAATTACTATGGTATAAATACTAAGGCCGAGAATTAGAACGCAAAAATTAAAATAACATAAAAAATGTTGTATTGATATAAATATATTAAAAGTCATAGTAATAAATTTTTAAAAAATTAAAGCACTAAATGTTTTTAAAAAAAATTAAAGTAATAGAAAAACATTATAATAAAGGATTGGAAGGCATTCAACAATGTGCATTCACAGAGGTTCAAGTGTACACACATACCCCTGTCTTGCTCTAACGCGTTCTCTTGCTTCTATACATGCACGTACACTTGTGTCATTTGCAGGATACAGAAACAGGCGGTTTTGCAGACAGACCTGGAGATATGGTGGATCCATTTCACACACTCTTTGGATTGGCTGGTATGTTTTGTTCTCCTTCATAACCCCATGACTGGACCTTTAATTTGTTAGGTCGATTCATCTATTGGCTCTTTAATCATTTACATGAAAAATAACTATAAATGGCAATACAGTGGGTCTGTCTGTACTTCCCATATATAAGCTAATAGAAGCATAGTAAGGTTTAATATAGAATATTGAGTGGACGTTTTAAAGCGGGCGAATAATCTAATTTACCTATTGAACATAATAGAGGTTGAACGATGTATAATTCCTACTACCACCTGTATCCGGCCATCAGTCAAATAGGAACCAAGTTACTGACCACATACCAGTCGCAACAAAGCATTTTAAACCCCACAGCGTGTATTGTATTCAATATACTGTAATCTACCCAGCCCAAAAATATAGCACAATTACACACATTCTAGTAAATACAGTTGTATTAAGTACATATGTATTTGTGGCATGATAATTATCTGTTACCTGGAGGAAGTCTTGCTGGCAAGAAGATGTATTTAACCCGACCTTGCTCATTAATTTTCTTTGTTCTACACGCCTACACATTGCTATACCTATATTCCTATATACCTATACACTAACCCAACCACACATACACCTTCACGTACATATGTATATATATATATATATATATATATATATAGCCCTTTCCATGCTAGGTCAGAGCGACAGGCTAGCAACGGTGGACCCTGTGTATTGCATGCCACAACATACACTACAGCGCCTACGAAAGAAGCACATGGAGACAAGCAACGGCCAATCTAGTGGCTCTAAATAAATTTAATTTTTATGATCTACCCAAATCATCTAATTAATCCTACCAACCAACTTGTCATATAGTAATATTAATATTTATGAGGATCATAACAATAATAACCTATATCGGTATTAGCACTACCATTCTTACGATTACTTCATCACCTATATGGTGTAGTAAGATATGCCTGCCGTACATTCTTAATACATTCATCCACGTCTTTCTCTGTGCTCTAACGTTAAACTCTTTATGATAATTACTGAAATAGTCAATTCCACATAACAATTGTAATAATTTTTAATTTTTCTTATGCTTGCTTTATTACTCAGGAAGATAGATGGATATCTTAGGCTTATGACCAGCGGGGGGTTGTGACTGCATGATATATACTGTAGTATGTACATATGTTGTGAGTGACTTACTATTAATGGCAGTGGAAATTACACACAGGTATAAATAGGAAGTTCATAAATGGGCACATGGATTACTATATGCATATACATATACACCTACCTAAATACACAAGTATAGTAACATAGTCATAATATACTTCTAAATATACATAAAATCAAAATCCCTATGAGGGGGCTGAGACTTGTGGAAGGCGATGTATGCGTAGTTGCAGGATGTAAATTAAACTTTATCTCGGGGGAGAAAATAAACTATTTAAGTATACTCCAGATTCTTTCTAGTTATACCAGTCGTTTTAGACGCCATATTACCCTTTATTTATTAGTGTATGTAGAAATTATATTTAGTGTGTAACCTCTGGGAGTATGATGAGAACTGAAGCTATTGCGATGGATTAATTTTTATTACCCCATACAGACATATATACATTGATACATATGTATATTAATACACTAAGATCGTGATTGTATATTAAGGTGTCCCTTTGGTGAGTAATTTGGATAGCATCAAAATGAGATAGCAATTGGCTACACTGTAGGAGACGGCAGTTCATATGATATATTACAATTATACATTCATATTACTAAAACGGATGGTAAGCCATTTGTATTGTGTATAGATAGGAACAAGTAAAATACCCTCACCAGAAGGGGGTAGATTCCTAATTATTGTCATTCAGCGCACTATGACTGTATCTTAACCTGTGTATATGTAATGGTGTTGCATATCAATAACTTACAAGTAGTCTGGGTTTGTGTCTCAGACATTAGATTCAAGAAAGCAAAAATGTTGAATCCCATAAAATATTTTTACAGTGAAATATAAGAACAATGTTTCCTTTCTACTCATTTTCTAAGTATTTACTCTTGTATAATAGCATAAAGTTTAGAGAAATAAAATTAGACGAGCGGCACACGCTTCTTATTTTTCTTTTTCCGAATAGGATTGTTGCTTTGACCTTGACCCCTGGAGAAAGATGGCTTATAAGAATCTTGTTATCATGAAAGAACATGTACGTATGTAGGCGTAGAATTGAATGTCAACATTTTTTTTTTTTTTTTTTTTT
>NAOQ01000775.1:18984-29596 GCA_002751075.1 Ichthyophonus hoferi
ATTTTTTTTTTTTTTTTTTTTTGGACGATTAAGAATGAATGCTTAAATTGGTGGGCGGGATATGGATAGATAGAAAAAAATAGAAAAAAGAGGAAAGAATAGATCACAAGACAGCTCTGTGGATAAATAAATTGGAAGTCATGGATATACACGGGCATATATATGTGGCTGGCAATACGCAATCAGAAAGATTTAAGGCCGAACACACACACACGTACTTGGTCAGGTAATCGTTGGCTGTGAGAGGAGCCTTCATATTATCTGTCTCAGTGTTAACATTGCTATTTCTTTCCAAATTAATGTTATGCCATGAATTAACTAGAGGAGCAATGGAGGCTCTTCGGGGCAATTTACGCTTGGGAAGTAGTCTAGGCTCTTGAAGAAGGAATGACGCTGTAGGGTCTAGCCATTGTCGTGGTACTGAAGTAGGAAGGTTTTGGCTATTATAAAGGTCGTCATCACTGAATGGAGATAGGGTACTACTAGAGTAGGCAGAAGGAGAGAGCATATGATGGTCCTCGTGATAAGCACCAGATGGCGGGTAAGCAAACGTGGCGGTTCTCTCTCGACTTGTTGCCCTATCCACAACAATTTCGCTCAGTCCGTTAAAATTTCGATCTATATTCGATAAACCTATAATGGGTTTTTTATCGTTTCTGTATCGATGAAGAAGGAATGGTTAGCGGGCTGGTATTGAAGTAATAGATATGTAACTAATGAATTCCACTCAAAACAGAATATATTTATGCGTGATCCGGGTCAACCCCTAGTATTCTGAAAACCAGTACTCCCAGAAACCAGTCGCAGCAGTTTTCATATTCCTTGGTATTTAGCGCTCTACCATAAGAAGTAAGTAATCGAAACCAACACAAGTCATTTTAGTTGATAATTAATAAGATAGACTATTGACCATGTAATGCCCTTTAGTGAAAGGAGAGCAATAGTTTAATACATGTAATAAATTAACTTAAAAGTAATAGGAGACTTTCAGCATTTGGAAATATAGATGCTGAAAAGCTATCTGATGCCTGATGCCAAAAGTATTTGTTTTTAAAATATAGTGATTTACACGGGGTTTATAACAAAACAAATAATTATCATGGTATAAATAACCAGTTAATTGAATGAAACTGAAGAGGATCATTATGTAAAGAAAGGCATAAAGGGATAGGTGGTTATGGTCAGATACTGAGAAATACAAAGAGGGATAGAAGGAGAGGTGAAAAACACATACTCGGTCTTAGAAAAAGGGTTCTGAGCAGGGATCCGGTTTAAAACTTTTCTCACAGGTCTAAAATTATAGTCTTTGTTCCTACGTTCTTTTATACCGCGTATGCATAAAACCCGAATCAAAGCAATAATACAAGTGGCACAAATTAACCCTACAACGACGAGAATAATAGCCCATGTTGTCAGGACAACGTTATTCCTAGAAGAGTCATTATTTTTTTGCGGAGGTGGTGGAATTTCACCCACTAAACGCTCAGATGTGACAGATGATGGCTCACCCGCGTTGCTGACGGATGTTTGGACTTCATCCGTAGGTGTGATTTTTGTAGAATCGTCAATGTCATTTCCATCATCGAGGGGGATATTGTTACCACTAACATCATCTTCTGGCATGCTAAAATTTGTTAACCCAAAATATGCATCATCACTGTTCCACAGATCGTCATTTGAAGTGTCCATTGGCAGCTCATCAGAATCAAAGTCTATGATGCTTTCTGAAATATCCTTACTGTTACGCTCATTCTCTATAAAAGTATCCTTGGATGTAACAACATTGTGTTTATCCACCTCTAGTGGACTGTCGTTTAAATTACATTTATCCACGCTTTCCACCTCAGCTATCCATACGTTGTATTCGCCCGTCGCTTCAGCGCCATGAACAACCCAGCTATATGAGGCATGGCCTTCAACGCATTGCACGACTGCGTTAATTTCTTGGTTATTAGAAGTTGGTGCTGATGATTGTAGAATCTCTGGGGTACCATCAGGGCTTATTTGGTACAGAATAAGCTGCGACCCTGTAAAAAAAAGGAATCAATAAGTGATTAGTAAATACACGTATTTTCTGCGTTTTTATATTGGTAATTCTATCTAGAAGACAGTCCCATGTTATTATGATTGTGATTGCTAATTTCTTACTAAATATCTAATTGAAAATTAGTTTATATGCCTGCCTTATTTATATACATAGACTGCGGCAATTAACCAGGGACAAGAAGGAATTGTGAAGTAATTCACCTCAACACTGATCATCCATATCGTGGACTGTGAACCCGGGATATTGCCTACATATTTGAAGTGCCCAACAAGAAATGCCAGTCCAGGGTACACAGCCAAGACATACAAATATCTAATAGGTAACTAATCAATAATGCAGCAGCTGAGCGGCAAGCTCCTACTATTGTAGAAGTTATGGGTGCGTGTGGCCATCTAGCCAATTTAAATAAACAGGGCGTGGAGCCCAACAAAAGGGTTGGTACTTCACTAAAGAAACCACAGCTGACTAATACTGGGTATAAATACATAATACGTATATAGTCATTAAAATGTAAAATATAGTCTCACTAAAATAAATAAACATGTAATAAAAAAAGGATTTCCTTCCACGTCTACACATGAAGATAATATATGCACCATTGTATTGTTTTGATAGTCAATATAATTCAGTTTATATATATTTATCTATCTATTTATCTATCTATCTACCTTTAAGTAAACATTTCAACTCACTGTTAAAATTTTAAATGGCATTTTTGTCGGGCAAAGTACAAAGCTGATCAATGGTCTACATTTAACTATATGATTTTGGTAAGGCTTAGACAACAGTAAAACTGAAAATGAAAATTGTGAAGGTGATTACCTGTTGGACCGGACACAAAGCCTCTCAAACGGCGTGGTGAGGTAATAACATGAGATCTCAAAAGAGTCTGATCATCCTTCAATAGAATACCACTGTGTAAGTATTTAGACAAGTGTTAGAAAAATGGATATCAGTCAACGTTGTGATTAACTTGGTAGACCAGCTCTGAGAATTGTTCTGATACATAATATAGAAAAAGGCATAGCAAGGAAAAGAAAAAAAAAAGAATGCAGGAGTATGCAAAATAAGTGAATCGGTAAAATACGTGAGCAAGCCTGTACTTTGAAGATACCTTTTAGACATACTTTTATATATCTTCAGCCATTTTACTTTTATATAGCCTTCTAGCAACGTACAGAAAACCCCACGTGAAAGGCCTTCAATACATACCTAAGTTGATCACAAGATCTAAATATGCAGTCATCAGGCATCTCCGATATACCCATGGCTACCACCGCATGCTTGATCAATTGTTCATAGTGACCATTGACTTGGCCAGTAAGTGCTGCAAAAGCTGTAATAATTGACAGTTTAATCATTTTGAGTGAGGTACCCGTACAAATATCTAGCACGTTGGAACTATTTTAATCTGTTAAAGTTTTGATGGAGGCAAATAGCCGTTTTTGAACTATATTTTTAAGCTTTTCGTGGACAGAGAAACAAAATAGTAACGACACTGAGGTCTTCAATCGGTTTGCTAATGATCTATTCAATTCCAATTTTATAATAATGCAAGTGTTTAAATGATCTTTCCTGTTTGTTTATACGACTGAATATCAACGTCACCAGTCCTCAACTGTTATTTTATGTACGTGATATGTCGCTAATCAGCAGGTGCATAAACACAACCCGGTCAATCATTTTTATTGCAGTGAGATACGAACGTCCTATTGGCCATATAACCATGTAAATAGGGTATCCAATCGGGTTGAACTACTTCTATCCGTTGATATTGTCCTAAAATTATTTCTTTTCAAAAAATTCACACCAAGTTTAATTTAATCTGATTTTCATTGAATTATTCTCCTTAGCACCCATACTAATGCTTCCATCATTCCAAAAAAATTATAATTCTAGTTGTAAATGTGTTTAACTAGCTTTTGCCATGGAACAGTTAGATCACGTCGAATTATTAAGGGTTTTGTAATGTTTGGGGATCGGTGGCTAAATTTATTTTTCCGAATGGCAAAATTATCGGGCCAAGTGTCGAGGCAAGTTTTATATTAAAAAGACAATGAACATGAACAACTTAAATTTACCACACCATTATCTTCACTTTAAATCCATATGTACCACATAAAAGCAAGAAGCCTCTTTTCCATCGGATTGCATCATCGGATTATAAAATATTCAAAATAATGGCAAAGAAACAGTATTAAAATTCTTTTTGTCAGCCTCAACTTACAATGTTTCGCTGCGGTTGCTGATTGGAGTATGACTACAGGATGATGCCATTTTAATTTGGCCAAGATCAAAGATACCGTCGAAAAAGACAATCACGATGCCAGTAAACACCTTACACACAATCATAACCAATAATAGTAACGGACAGCCTTTCATTAATCATATCGATGGATGCAAGATGCAGAAGTTGAACTGGTTCAAAGATAATCTTGCATATATTACTCCTTCAGCTTTTCATCATGCATGCATAATTTTTACATAATTTATTCAATACTAATATTTAATGAAAACCACGTAATTATACACATTTTTTTAATTTTTTTTATATTCCTTTTATTTGCATTAACGATATAATGACTATATTTTGATATTCTGCCATGTACCGATGGTGTTACAGTTTATAACCTTTGCCGCCCACTGGCAGTCAGAAAAAATTGTACATGCTGGACTTTAATCTCCATATAAGAATCTAAGGGCATATTTCAAATCACTAAGTGGGCCTGTTTATGGTGAATGTCATAATTTTTTTACATTACTTGAAATTGTAAAAGTCATGCAACATTAACCATCAGGCAATAACAATTATTGTGGAAGCATGAATTACCACCAATTACATATATTTGTTAACAATGGTGACCTGATCCCTTTAGTTACTTATGACATGGCAAGCTCATTATCTTCAATTTTATTCAAATTTTAAATGAAAGTATATTCACAAGAATATGCATTTTCTCTTCAGTAGAGAGCGAGTAAACAGAAATAAAAATTACTACAATAAACCATATTACTAGACTATGCTCAATACAAAATGTGTTGTTTTTATGCCCTCATACTCCATGTTCACCCGGGCATTGGAGTTGAAGTGATTTTTTTTTGGAAATAGTAGAGGATACGTATAGACCAAAATGAGGGATGATTAAGTAGACTAGAGTGTCAATTAGACATTATCTGCAGGTATTCAGAAACTGATACATATGCATCTATATAAATACATATGAAGATAAATCAAGTATAGACTTATCTATATGCTAAATATAACACTAAGCATTACATATTAAAGTTATTCACCCCAGTCCATATAAAGGTTGCCGATCGCAAATGAATTTTCTCCAGAGTAGTTCATGCTGGAATCGTTATCGTCAAAAACAAGTGGACCATGAATCTGAGCGTATAGCAACCTCTCTTCTTCAAACGAAGGTACATGCTTATCTGATCTTAAAAAACTGTTGTGAAGAGGGGCAACATCTTGAGTACTTTCCTGACCAGCCACAGTTTTTGCCAAATCAAAAGGTACTGGGGCAGCAAAAGCTAAAAATGTGGCCGTTTCTAAGCTCAACATCATGAACAAAAACAAAGCCATCATACTTGGCAAAAGAAAAATAATTGTGTGGAAGACCAACGCTGAGTTGTGTTTCCTCTTTCTTTTTAAGGAGGGCTAAGTTAGCAGACTGTGATATAAGGCCGGGTTCAAGATAGAATAACAAAAGTAAGATTAAAAAAATGCAAAAAAGAAAAATGGGCATAAAACTATCAACTCCAACGCGAGTTGTTTATTTTGGCTCGCATCTTGCAATATATACGTAGATCAAATTTTAGGAATGCTCTTAGGTTCTATGATATTTCGCAGCTGATTTTGAATCTGGCCAATCAAAATCAACGTTAATTTGGGAAATAATGTCAAATAAACCAGATTTGGAATATCTTTTTATGTGCTACCCAATAATTGGTAGGAATGTTTTTATGTATTAGGAGTCAATCAGTAACATCCAATTACAACTTAGTCCGATGACAATCTAGTAAAAAAGCAATTATTTCGGTTCTGTTCAGAAAACTCTTCGTACAACTCAGCATTATTGGAAAATAAACAACTGCTATAATAGGTGTACTTCAAAACTATTTTTAATTTTTTTACAAGATTTTTAACTGCGAATGAACATATAATTTGACCAATCATTGATAGCAAGCGGTAATGCAGTGGTTAGTCTTGTTTTAGTTAATCGAATACCGTTCTAGATTTGGCAATCAAACCTTGTCACTCTTGCAGGGTGTGTATTGAAATATTAGGTTAATTAAAATGCGTATGGTTGATTTTATTGGCGCTAATGACTAGCTAATGTAATCTAATCATTAAACCTTGGCTATTCTAATGAGTACCACAAATTTATTTAGTGAGGCACAAGCCTACAGATAACTAGTCACCTTGTTAAGGTTCTTTTCATATTCCTTTTTCATATTTTTTATTCCTTAGAGGAAATAATCCGCCTAGGCCAAGAGGAGTGTTAAAACAGGGATATTTAACTAATTTAAACATTTTGTTATATGGTTGCAATCATTCAATATTATTAGCAATTATTATTACATATGTAATCTGGGAAAATAGTGCAATTTATTGGCGTTAGATGGTAATCTAAAATAAGCAAAATAAAAGTATTTCAACACTATTTACATATATCTTGTGCAAAGTACGCTAAATAATTCTGTCTTTGTTACCGAGTTCAGATCTTAGGTTTTGGGGTCCAGATAACCAAAGCTTAGGCATCCTGACTAAGACAACTCCTGCCGAGTTGTTTAATTGTAAAAATATAGCTCAGTATGTCTGTACTCCGTGTATACAAAGGGTCACGCCAAAACTCCTTGTAATGCAGTATTCTTTTTCCTTTACAGGAATACTCCTGTTTGTACTTATTATTTTCAAAAGGGTAGCAGAGAAAGCTTTATTGGTTCACCATGGTCACAAACCTGGTAATTCTATTAATTCAACAATCCACGAATGCCGAAAATACCTCACCTCAACCTTACATATCGCCACTGACCTCTACGCGTGGAGAATTGATTTTATTTCTATTTCATATAACTGTCTTCAAATCTACAATTGAGCGATCAACATTTTCAGCTTAAAAGTGACATCAAGATAATGTACCAAACTGGGCAACATCCATATATCTTCTCAATCGCTAGCCGACGCCATGCCAGAGCCAGAGCCAGATGCAGAGCGAGCATTTAGTACACAGTTTCGTTAGGACTCGTAACGTTTTTGTCACATTGGGTACCGTGCCACATGTTCATATCAGTAGGCCACTAGCCTACAGATAAGTAGTCGCCATGTTAAGGTTTTTTTGTTATATTCCTTTTTCATATTTTTTTATTTTTTAGGTAAAATAAGCCGCCTAGGCCAAGAGGAGTGTTAAAATAGAAATATTTAACTAATTTAGGCATCTCTTTATATGGCTATAATCATTCAATATTAGTAGTAATTATTATTGCATAGTCTGGGAAAATAGTTAGTGATCTACTGGGGTTAAATGGTAATCCAAGATTAATGATAAAATTTGAGCTAGCCAATAGCAGAGGTCTCGCGACGAAAGACAGTATTAGATAATCTAAGATCAAAAAAGCATAAAAGAAAAAGGAAATAACTTAGAACAAATCATTATTAACCTACTACATACAGAAGTAGTCCAAGTGACTAGCTGATGTTACATAGTAGTCTTTAAATTTTAGCATATATACTAATAATTATGTTTCTTTGTCCGTAGTCATACATACTCAGTAAAGATTGGTGTCGGAAGCAGTAGATTCTTTAGAGTCGGAAGGAGGTGTAGCTTTCATTTTCGTATCGATTCTGATGGGCACGGGTGATGGGAGTTATTAATAGCATGCGCATGGGACAAATATCTCGGTAAGAATTTGGTATTCGGCAATTAATCACATTTTAATAATGAAAAATGAAATTTTCACTACGTGTTTAAGCAGCATTTATTCTTGTTAAAACATTTCTGGCCTTGATAAAGACCTGATTCTTGTTAATATAGTTTTGGTCAGAGTGACTGGCCTTCACTTACTTAATATAGTCCTAACAACAAGCTAAGTGTTAAACTTTAAATTGATACTGCAACTTTATCATCTCTTACTATACTCTAACACTTACTTTTAAAAAATATTGGTTTCCTTAAGGACCTTTACACAAGGTTTATTACTTTGGTAGTTAAAAACTTATTATTAGATATTTTTATTGCAGTTGAAACTTTATCACTTATATATAGACATTTATAATGATATGCCCAAAATTTATCTTGAGTATTTCATTTTCAATGCATGTAAACAATATTAGCTATTAGAAAAACAATATAGGTTTAAGTGAAGTGTCCAAAGGATAGTAAGAGATGTTACATGCACATTAGCTCAACACCATCCTAGGACATAGGTAAAACCAAGTGAAATAATATAGTAAGAGGTGCTATAATTACATAGGAGCATACATTCCCTTACAAAGCGTAAATCAATTTAAAGTCTAAAAATCCAATCCTTACCTTAGTTGATAAAAATATATTAAGTAACTACAGGTTAGTCACTTTGACCAAAACTATATAACCAAGCCTTAGGCCTGTATCAAGGGCCGGAAATCATACATATAAATAAATGTTGTTTGAACATATAGTGAAATCCACATTTTATTGTAGATATGACTAGAAAGCAAAACATAAAATTTTCTGAAGATGACATTTGTCCCAAGCACAGATTATTACTATCTTTCATCGCCCATACCTGGTCCATTAAGAAGGATAAGCAAGAAGAGTAACATTCCTGTTGACTTTGAAGAGTTCAACAGAGCTAACAACAATCTGCCTAACAAGACTCCTTTTTCATCAGATTTTGATCTTGACTCCTCCTCAAATGATATTTTTAAATTGACAAGCTCAGAGGAACAATCCTCTTTTGGCCAAGATTAGAACAAAAACAACTTAGTCTAAATCTTAAAATGTTAAAGTTATATATTTTGGTCAAAAAAAGCTTTGATGAAATTTTACTTAAAACCGCTTCTTTAGTAAAATTACTAATAAACCACTCCATGGGGTATGGGGTGTCTCTCCATTTTAAGCCTCAAGGTGGGACACGTCCCACATTTTCACTAAGCCAAAGTGGCTACCCTCCTATGGCTCATAAGATATGTCTGATCGCATATTTTAAAGAAAGTGGGATCAATTAATAATTAATTAAGATATCGCGATCAGATTGACCTTGTATAAGAGGCCCATTAGATGTTTTCCCGTAGCACTACATCTAGCTGTGGTACGTCACAGATTAAGTGTTCACGTGCCTCTTCCTATTATATATTATAATACATATATTTATATCAATAAACCAAGCCCTTATAGTCATTGGTAGTGCTTGTATGTATTGTCTATAATATACCACTATAACGTATTACTATAGGTTTATGTTGTTCTTTCATTTTTAATAACCTGCAACCACTAGCCTTGCTCATTTATTTTATAAATATTTGGTGCTCTTTTAGGGTGTTATTTATTTTTATCTGCATACTATAACGTATTACCCTTTCTTATCTGTAGTGCCTTTGCGTTCATCACCTCCCTGAGCACACATACACACATAATCTCCCAATAATATGTATATGCAGCCTTAATTCACAGGCACATGTGCCTAAATGCACACTGTATACCAACGCAAACACAAAAGTGTGAAAGCCAGGCAAATGAAAGCATGTGCATGATAATGATAGCAAAATTTCGTTTTACTATTACTATTGTTTACTGATTTCCACTGTACTTTCATATGACATCCAACACCAGAAGGACCAGCTATTTCCCACAAAGACTCGTGGGCAGGAAGAGGCAAAGGACGTTCGTGCAGGCTTAAACATGAAGAATCTAGTGTTGTTGACACAGAGTGTCTGGCCTGGTCTCTATCCTGGCCAGCCAACTGCCATATGCATCGATGCTGATACTGAGACAATATGGGGTATTACTGATGGAGACGTTTTGGTGGGTTGGGAGAAAAACACGGTAATAGCCGAGATAGACTTGATGATTGTGGCTGAGCTGCAGGAGACCTCGGCCTGTACAGGTATGTATATTTGCATATGAGTAGATGAATTATAATCTTTCTCTCAGACCAGTGCCCATTATAAGAACTTTCTTAACTATTCATCTATGCACATGCATACAGGATCAGCGAGTCACATATCACCGCCACCACTAACTCCCCTTCCATTTCTATACACACAGTTTTTATATATATGTATAGGTACACATATGTTTATTAACTTATACATACATTATTCTATGTCTATATACCATGACACCCTAGTTAATGATATTTATCTTCTCGGTCTTCCCTTCTTCCCGTTCACTCACTCCTCTATCTCTTAATTGGCCCAGAGTCACATAAATTCACATTTATGCTTAAATATATTGTAAGCGCACACATTTATATAGAGGTTTATCCCCAATCATATTGGTTTAAGATACATATGCATATACAAATGCATATACATATACATATACCATATACCATATACCATATACCATATGCCATATA
>NAOQ01000777.1:1845-14683 GCA_002751075.1 Ichthyophonus hoferi
TCAGTGGTTATTACTTAAATTAAATACATATTATTGGATAATAAATTTCTTAATAGCCCAATGATATCCTCTTAGGCTTATGATGGTGCAGTTTGTGCAAATAGAATCAGTTTGTGCAAATAGAATAGAAGTATGAGAATCTTCCGCAGGAGAGAAGGTCAGGGGAAAAACAAAGTTCTTACATCTCCTGTTATTTTATAACGATGCTAGCAGTGATAATAATAATATATTATTGGTTGCTTTTGATTGAAAACTGGGCTCTGCTGTGGTTAGAAATATACATTACACTGTAATTTTGGAAGAAGAAAAAGATAAAATTTTAAATCACTGATTAACTAATTACTTTAGCCATTGATCCAAGCGATCTAAGATTGGTTTGTGTTTATTACGGTTGATCTAACATTACTTTGCGATGGATCTCGTTGATCTGACAATAGTATTCGATTAAGTGGGAACTAACAAATGATTGGCATATTTGGGAATAAAAGTAAATGAGCAATTCTAACATAAAAAGTACATCTCACAGCTCTTCAAGGAAGAAATATTTTATACATTTGACTTTTAGTAATGTTTATTAGGGGGAAATTATGCTGGTGGACTCTATTATTTTTATCTGAAATGGAATAATAATCAATTACACTCTTGGAGAATTGAAGCAGAATGGCGACCTTTCACTGGAGAGAAGGATATAGGAGATTTTTTTTCCTTTTGTATCCTGCTATTTTATTATTATCCAAACAATAATAATAATATTTTATTATAGTTTGTTTTTAATGGAATACTTGGCCCTGGTGTGGCTATAAATACATATCCCTCAGTAGGTTTTTAAGGGGAAACCCCTAATAAAAATATCAAACGATCAACTAACGACAGTTGGGAATAGCAAGTAGACACATCGGTATTCCTGTACCATATATTTATTTATAAAGAGAAATAATACCAAATTAAAGAGTGTTTAAACGTGTATCTTTACATACACGAAGTACAGATATACTAAGACACATTTTTATTATTAGACAAGTCGGCAGGACTTGTGTTAAGCAGGATGCCTAAAACAAGAGTTACCTAGATTCAAAAACAAATGATAGGAAATGGAATATTTGTAGTCGCACAATCTCTGCCATTGGCTGGTTTAATATTGATTGATCATCTTTGATTGTCATTTAGTGCCAATAGATTGAATTAACTATTTTCCAGAATACCAATGTAATAATAATTTTTAATAATATTAAATGATTAAAACTATAAGAAGAAATACTCAAATTAATTAAATACTCCGGTTTTAGCAATTACTTTAGCGTTCGATCTAATCGATTGTATTAATTTGCCAACCAATAGTATTTGATCTAACATTGTTTTGTAATTTTGTCTGATTAAGTGAGAAATGGTGAACGATTGTCGTTAAGTGATAATAAAAACTAGATTATTTTTTTATGTAGCATAAGAAATATATCACACAACTCTTCGGGAAAGAATATTTTCTATCATGCATGTATTCTAGGGATATTTAATAGAGAAAATAATATTGGTGGGCTCTTTATGCTTTATGATGTTTTTTCTTGAATTGAGCAAATCAACCAATTATACATTTGAAGAGTAATAGCATGACCTGGCAATGACTAAGGCGTACGTGATCCAGTAAGGTCTGGCCAAAATAAGTCACGTAGGGATCACGAAATTTAAATAATAAAAATAGCCCTAAATGACCGCAGGTGGGTAACCTGACTTAACTATTTGCTAAGACAAAGAAAACCCCAAATAATTAATGTTAAGTATTTAATGTTCGTTTAGTCATTGCACTCTCTTGATAAAAATTCAGATATGTGATTAGATTATAGACGTCAGATAGAAGTAACCACCGATTGCTTTCAATAACTGTAGCGCGTGATACAATTAGATTTTTTTATTGGCGTACTGATCAATGAGATTCATTTTACTAGGACGGAGGAGGGCAGAGAAGCAAAGGCACATGTAGACATGCATGACTCTAACAGGGTAATTCCATTTGTGACGCTATTATGTCTATTGCATGGTCTATTGGCCGTCTATTTAAAGCCAATGAAATAGGGCGCATATAAAGTAAGTAAATTTACTATATTTATTTATCATACTATTTTCCTTTTACTATTTAACTGTTGTAACAATATAATTATTAAATAAATTTCTTATTTAACAAAAAAATTTTTTAATAATAATGCCTTTCATTTTCTACTTTAATTATGTAAACAAACATTACATAATCCAATATGATTGGCTATCCTTTTTACATTGTTTACTATACCGTATATATACCCAGCCGAGGGAAGTAAACCATTTATAGATTGAAGTTGATTTGGTAATTTTTGTTGGCTTTGGTGTGGTTATTTATGTATCTGTTGTAGTAATGACGGGACACATGCCCCCAAAATCCTCCCAAACTATGCCACCATTCCGTGTAGGAATTATTGGTGGTGGTGTAGCAGGCTCTACTCTAGCCGAATATCTTGGTCGAGTAGATGGAATGTCAATTACACTTGTGGAGAAGTCTCCATTCCTTGTTAGCAGAACTCCTTTTTGTCACCTGCACGCAGGCGGCCTCCTCTATGCTTTAAATGTTCCCGAGTCGGAGGCACGCATGCTATTATATCATTCAATTAAGTTTGCTTCATGGTTTCCACAAAGTGTAATCAACCGACCTACAGTGGTTGGTATTAGGAAAGAATGCACCGATGACCCTGCTATTCTTGTGGAAAGATGTGAGATTGCAAAAGAAGAATACGAGAAACTTGTATCACAAGGAATGCCAGAGGTTCTTGGCCCTACTAAAGATTATTATAAATCATATTCTCGGGCCGATCTCTTGGACCTGAGGGATATGAAACCAGTGGTAAGTGTCAATGAGAAAACATACGATGATTACATGGCCGATTTTTCACGCATGGTTGACCTGGACTCAATCCAATATCCCGTAGTGTGTGTTAAGGAATCTGGTATCGCTATGGTTCGAGTAGGGGCCACTCTTGATCTTGTACTTAGTGATAAAGAGAAAGACGACAATGCAAACCTTCGTGTACTTAAACAGACTACTGTTGATTCAGTGGCCTGTAATTCAAAAGGGGAGTATGAGGTGATCACTATCTCTGTACACGGTGAACAAACCCATCATATATTCGACTATCTAGTTAATGCAACAGGTGGCGATAGCTCTGCTTTTGATGCCTTAGTTCCTGGGTGCCCTTCTACACCAGCCCTTGTTGAACTGAAATCTTCCTATGTTGTATCTCTCCCTGACACCCTTGAATTAGTATCAGTTGGTCATTTACTTCCAGAGATAGCACTATTAGGTACCCGAGGCAGTCCACACGGAATGGTTCAGATTACTCCATATGGTAGTGGTTACTATCAGATACACGCCATGTCCCAGAACGCCACCTTGTTCAATGGTGGGCTAGTCAAATGTGACCCTTCTCCCTCCTTCTCTCCTGATCTTCAAACAATAGTTGATTATGGATTTGATACACATACACTTAAATCTCGTTCTAACTCAACCATAGAGCATGCAGCTAAAGTTTCTCCAGGTTTCTCCGAGGCTACCAGCTCCGACATACCTCTATGGGGTGTTCAGTTAATCATAGGAACGGATGCTGAAAAACGGAGTGGTGATGCAGAATTTCCTATGGATGGATACGCCAAGATGGTAATTGTGAAAGGTATATCTGCTGTGGTTGCGGCTGAAACTGTTCTACAAAATATACTTGACTACCCTGCTCTACATGTCCCTCGAGTGGAATTACAAAAAGTACTCAACCTAGCTACCCCTTTAGTTGTGAAGGATTCTCCAAGACTACGTTCACATGCAATTACTTTGGCAAATGCTCGTAATTTCCCAGAGGAATTCGCTATAGTTGGATGGGAGAAGTAGAAGTAATATATATATACATAATACCAGTATGGAGAATACTCGAGGGTGAAGAAAGATATGCACACGTGACTTTTTTTTATTGTTTTCATTACTATGACGTACGCTGAGAGGCTTTGAATATATATGGATAGGCTTGACTTTAATTTTTATCTTGAATAATAGCAGTTATTTTCTATGTTTCTATATTAATTATATATATATATAGTACAGTGGCCAGTTTTAATGCCAGGGAAGGATATATGAGATATAATGGTCAAACAATGGTAGTTGCCGTAAATATCACTAATCTTATGTCATTGTTTATAATATATACCATGAGGTTATTTTAGTTTGTTGGTTTTTGTTTTTAAACAAGTTTTAGGATCCTATCACCATTTCATTCTTAATTTTTTGCCTTTACATTGCTCTAAAATAAATAAACAACAAAGGCAATTAACTATAAATATTAAGTTGTTGTTGTTAAATGGTACCTCGCCTACATCTATATTTAGTACTATACAGTAATTCCAAAGTTTTTATAGGCTTGGTTTAATGTAACTAACGTAGTAGGTGAAAAATGAATATTATTCCGCCTTAATTGTCCCCAAAAATGTCTACTTAGTGGGAAGGGGCCCATCTTTTTATGCAGACTACATGCTAATAGTGTCTTACAAACGTAATATAATGGCTAATAACATGTAAATGGCAGTACCTTAATAGGATATTTTAATATGTTGTATATTGAAATATAATCACAGAGGCTATATTGGCACGGTTTTAATATGTAAATGTCTGAATACAGTTCTATATCTTGGCTAATATTTTTAACTCAAAAGATGTTTCAATTTTCAAAAGTTAAAGTGGCTGTTGTGACAAGCGGACCATGAGATTATTGGACCAATATTAGCTGATAGAATGAAGTTATTACTGAGTAAATCGAGTAATCAATACATATTATACATGAACACTTATGTCAATGAGGGAATTGGTTAATTTGCCATCTAAATGAGGGAGGATACAGGGGGTATTCGAATATCGAAGTTAAAATCAGATAATTCTATTGGGTCTCTGCAACCTATCGGGAGTTGCATTATCCCATAATATCTTTTTGATCAGTCCCAATTTACAAATTTACAATAATAAATACAAGTATACAGGTCTTAACCGCTGCAACCCGCATGCCTGTGTACGTGTACAACCTAGATATCGGTAAATACGAATATATTCGTGACACTAAACTTTACGTTTATTTATTATTTGTTAAACAATATCAAAATATATTTTTATATATAGTCCTATTATATATACAACACCCAACTGGCTACCCCGAAGCCTATGGACAAGTCATTAGAACTATCACATAATCTTATATTATATATTAAGTCTCACATAGCTCTAAACATGGATAAACACCTTTAAAAACTACTTTGTTATCTTGTTACCAATGTGCTGTCTATTTTTCTTTTAATGCTCAAGTAAAGGAAACGTGGCTCAGTAATATTTTAATGCAAGGTGTAAAATATGTTGAATAAACACATCATACAAGTGATTTTGTTTTATTTTTTAAACAAGGGAGATTTTGAGCATGGTTTTCTGCGGCTGCCTTGCTGGACTATTAATGACCTCTGTGTTCTTACTCTTAAATAATGAAGTTATAATCCCAGCGTAAATATCAGTCTATGAATATTCCTTCACAAAGCAACAATATTGGAATTTAGATATCAACCAGTGGCCGAGTTAGAATAAATATTGCTATGCACCATCTAAATCTGTGTTCGGCTCGAACCTGCTTGTAATTCACTACTTAGGCCTACCTATTGTTATTATGCTTATATTTCCAAGATGTGGTCATTAAATGTGACTGGTATCTTTCATACTTACATTTTCTGTTTGCTTTTCTTGTAACATACATGTTGTAATTGCACATTATAGCATATTGTTTGTATTCATGAATTTAACCATCCCTGCCGTAGTAATTTCTGTTTTGCGGATCAAGTCAGAGAGAGTACAACGTATACCAGAGAGCCACAAATAAATGGAAGATAAGCAGGCATTGGTATAATTATTAAGTTATAAGATTGCTAACCACGGATTAATAATAACGTAACTACGGCAGCTTTCAAATGCCCATGCCATCGTTATTATGATGGACTATTATTATGTTCTCCATTATAATAATGTCATCTGAGCCAATAAAATCAAACAAACCAAGAGGCGGCAAAATACGACATCGATAATCAATCTATTCAATGGTGCCATACACGACCCTTTCTCCAAATTATACAGTTTTCTATATTTTCATATATATATATATATATAATAATAAAATATTTCCTTTTATTTAGCTATGGTTTTACTGATAAGAGAGTAAGGAAATAGAAATGAGAATTTCTTGAGGGGCATTACCGAGCCACTTGTAAAATCTAACAGAACATGCTACCCAGTAGGTGTTCTATTGGTTACTTCGTGAAAATGTTATGTCGTATATTAGACAAACTTATGCTCAAATGGCCGTCAATCACAAGAGCAGACTTCTGTAATACAGCTTCGATCACTAAGGTTGCTAAAATTCCTTTACAAAAATAAATCCACTAGGCCAAAATTAATAATTATGTAAGGGTTTAAGTTATTTAAAATACACATATATATATATTCCCGTGTGACTATGACGAATCGTGTCGGACCATGACCTGATCGGATATTTGAAATTGAAGCTATTATAAGGAGCGCGGCAGCGAATGATTTTGCTTAATTGTCTTGGGGCACAGAAAATAAAATGTGATCGTAATTCCTAAAACACTCAATTTTTTTTAAGAAAAAAAAAAAAGATTAGTGCAAAGATTTCTAAACGATTGATTTGGAAAGAAAAAAATGCTACTCCTGATGATTAGCAGTTATTTATATATTTAGAGTGAGTCTACATATTCACGTAGATAATTTATTTTGAATTTATAATAATAAAAAACCTTAAGAACGAGCTGTCGTATTATCTGCATGTGCATCTAAATAATGATGAAAAAGAAAGATTTTGCACATTTGTGGACACATTATAAATATCTTAACTGCGGGGGGTTATCATTGATCCAATAAAATTTATACCCTAGCGATAAGCCAATGATAAGCGGAGACAGAGAAAATCTAGCCAATATATCACAAGATGCTCTCCTAGCCAATAATACTACAATAAAGCTTGACAGAATCCTATTGAATCTATTGCGTGAACCACACCTCCAACAAACTTACGCACCATGTTTGATGAACTTTTTTGATCAGATATGCAGATAATGTATGTGATGGAGTAGCACTTGCACAAATTCAAAAAAAAAAATTGTGTTGAAGCTGTAATTTAAAAGTTTATCATTTTTTGACTTTATATATATTAAAATTACTACCAGTACAATATATTTGAGTAAACTCAATAATCTATGTTAGGTTAGCTATAAGGAAATAAGAAAGTTCTCTATCGCATCCACATACAATGACTGACAGGAAGGATAATGCCGATTTGAATTGTTCTTGTAGCATTGATAACCTTGAGAAACGTATTATTTTACCAAGTGAGTCCAATACTATTGTGACTCAAGACGAAACCTCTTATGAATGGTGTTCAAGCAATATTTTTTCTACAGATTCTGATATCAATGCAAAGGAGAAACCATGGGAACACTCGCACCATCCAGCACTGACTTGCACAGAAGAATGTACAGTTTTTGAAAACAAAACAAACCAAACAACTGAATTTATGACTATCTCTAAAATTTTGGATGATGGCAATGAGTATAATATAGAATGGACACCCTCTGAGTGGCAGGACCTTGATGTACAATCACCGGATATCTCTACTATGTCCTTGCATGATATTAATATGTTGTTGTGCCGCCTTTCAATTGAAGAAAATGTTGCCGTGAGTGACCGACAGGTAAATCATTATAAAATATATAAAAATCTAATACAATATTTTCTCGTTTTCAATCGATTGCATCTTTTTAAAATATGCATATTTAGACACAAGCGTATAAAAGTGTGAATATATATATACATACATGCTTGTACTCATTTACATTTATCAATATATATAATACATATAGTGCAAACTGTTAGTAATTTATTGTTTTATATTGCGTTGTACCATTATTGCATAAGATGAATGCTATTTCATCTACCCATTATTTTAGTTGTAACTCTGGCAAATATGAGGAAAAAATATATGCTGATGCAATCTTTATTTTTAAATTACCGAGTTAAAAAAATGTGAAATTAATATTTAAACCCCACTTGTGTTACATACAAATATATTAGATTTTATGGTTTTATTACACTTATCCTTTTTATTATAATTAAGTTGATTTGGTTATTTGTTAAATTATATTTTTTTTTGTGTTTTTATTACTTTTTTGTCCATATTTACGCTTATATAATTTTGAGTGTATATATTTACCATGTCTCTATGCATGTAGTATATCTTCTATCTGGTCTAAGTCTAGTGTCTATATCTGTACATTCTAACCATTATGCGTGGCTGTTATATAAATTAAAAAATTCATATTCTATCTATTAAAAACATTTGAATATATAAAACGTAGAAAATCAAATAATATAAATTACTAAAATGTTGGCTAATAATGCATAATTTTCTCAAATGCATATATATGTATATGTATATGTATATGTATATGTACATCTATATATAATGTAATAAATTAAATAATATGAAAAAGTTCTAAAACATTCGTTTCTATTTATTTGCTTTTTTATTGCATATATTGTATGCACAAACACATCCAAACTTGCAAACACTTTCAATTCCTTCATACAGTTACAATACACCATGGAAAAAGAACAAATCATGCAAATACTAGAGGCACAATACAAACACCAGGCAGAAGAGATAAAGGAGGCAAGAAAAGCTCGTATGCGACAGCAATGGGAGGATTATCAGCGTACATTATTTTCAATTACTTTAGCAGAAGGTCCTACAACTCCCATAACAGACCCTAAACTCGGCTCTGAACTTAGTGAATTCCAGCCTCCAGTGTGGTTTGTTCCGCTAGATACTAGTTGTACCACTCAGGCTGAAATCTATCATAAGGTAGTAAAGAAACATCGGTTTGACTATAAGGCGTTTATGGATAAATTGAAAGGAAAGCAGTTATCATCCTCATCTCCAGATCAGGTTAAAGCTACAGAGAGAAAGAAAGAGAGTAGGCCTGTGTCCGCTTATCTTTAGACTAGCATAGAGGTCAAACGACTTTTGTTTCATAAAAGCCAATACCGTGCATACGTTAATATATGTCTTGTATGGACAGATAATTAATACTTTATAGTGACAAATTAATATTTAATATTTTCTTTTGTTTCCCAGTTATGGGTGCTGTTGTTAGAGTCAGTGTTGCTATACTATTGCTATCTGTTAAACCATTAGGTACTTGTCCAATAAAGTTTAATAACAATATGTATAAATACAAACATGCATCTTGGTCCCAGCCCATTGGTGGACAGTTTAATGTGTGATTGATAAAGCACGATATCAGTACAATAAAATAAAAGCATTCAAAGCTAGCAAAGATAACATAGCTGTGGTATATTGAATTGTGAATTTTATTATCTCTGTACCCTCAATAGATTGGATACTTTATTCTATCATACCATTCATATACCCTCATCGCTTAGGCACTGCAATCAAAAGCATTGTATAGAAAGAATTAAAGCTATTAACTCGACTTCCCCATTCTTGTCTCCTAACCTCGCTATCTATATATCAACTATTACTCTGTTCTTACACCTACTATAATAAGCAGTGGTCTACTAGCTCACTTTAATATCATATATAATACAATACACTACATAGATAATCTCCATATGTATACCTGCTTTCATCTATTTATAAACATACCACCATTTCCAGCCACTACGTATGTCTACACCTTTACTACATCTCTTCCAAATGACAAATGCAATATCTCAATGATATATTAACATCAACGCAGCAATCAAATGTTATACTGTCTGTGGATCTTAATAAGCCTTTTCAGAAATAACAAACATAGATACCGACATATGGAGTATTTTGCTGTTTAATCTATGATTAGGCATGTGTTAACACAGACATGGTAATACAAGAGCTATAATACGGACAAAGCCAGACGATTATTTTATAGGATAGTAGGATATATTAGGATATAATATAGTATTGCAATTGACAGACAGAAAATGAGCCAGCAAAAAAGTATGAGCTTTATGAAATTCGGCAATGATACAATACAGAGGAATGCATTGCATAGATGATTACTAATGCTTTAAAATATTTCCAAGAGACTAGGCTATAAAAGGTAAATATTTCTCATGATCCATTGGTGTTGATAGGTCACCTGACGGGGGGTAAATATTGTATGTTGTATTACGCTGTTATGTAGATTGCATGCCCTCAAACGTTTTCTACATTTCATCGGTCTGGGCATACTGTCTTCATTTAAAGACATGCATCCAATCAACTCAAGGTCATCCACTGCTCCTATCCATTCATTACAAGAATACCCAATCCTATGTATAGATGGCCAATCCAATTACTGCAGTTGATTTGCCTCGCGTTATGATGATAATGCACCAATAAGTTATAATAGTGGTTGCCATGGTAATGATAATAGGTGGTGGAGAGTGGTTGTTCTTAACGCTATCATGGTGTTACTAGTAGGTAATTATATGTGGTTGCCATTATCGTTAGGCCTCCTGTTGTTTTTTCTTTTGTCCTCGTTGCCATATAGCCTGTAGACCAATCAGTGCTGTACCGCTATATGATAGTTATATATAGATACTGGGCCAGGGTAATCATCCCATTGGGGGGCGGGAGAGACAAAAACTAAACCTGGGGAGGGGACAAAGGGAATTGGTAAATAAAAAATAAGATACCGCTTGCTGATTGGTCTGTAGTCTTTCCATCATACCTGTGTGTGTCGTTCCCTTATCTGTTCTAACTAGCATATTGCCCACTTCACTTACATACACATAAACATATACCTGTATGTACATGTATGTAAATACTGGCACGTATACACTAGACACTATATAGTATCATATATTGTTATATGTATATGTATTGTTATTTATTGTAAGGTAGCATAAAGGTATGCCGTTTAGTGCAGGTTGATCCTGCCCTTTATAGTAATAGATAAGTAGATTTATATAGAGATAGGTTACAATCAGACCGATATCCTTACAATAGTCATTATTATTGTTTTTCGCTTCAAGTTGCTATCATATTTAAAGAAATATTCTATATATTAGCTATGTTTTTGTCATAAACACAGACATATATCACTACATAAAATCATACCTACATACATATACACACAGAAATAATATAATATAATATAGGATAGGAGATAAAGATATAGTATACATACCTTGTAGTACGTCACGTACTAGATGGTTGATAGTAAGCTGACTCTATCAAGTAATAGAGAGCTAGCCCTTGGTTAAATGATAGACCATGTTTCACTGCAAACTGCTGTCCTAACTTCTTGGTATCATCACCCTATATATATGAATGTGTGTGTTTTTGTGGTTTTATATGTTAAAGGAGGAAAGGAGTTGAAAGAGTGAGCAAGAAAGCGAGACAGAGAGAGAGAGCAAGAAGAAAAAATAGATAGATAATATATATAAACTTACCTCATACACAATCACTGTATCCCTATCATTAGGCCACTCCCTCCCCGTCTCTACCACCATCTCAAACAAACATGTACGTGTAGCCCTTCCTCTAGGTACATATATCTCATTTCTTTTTCTCGGCTGTCTGTTCAATTCACTAGAGGTTGTTTTTGTTGTTGGTGTATGCCCTTCTTCCTTCCTATTGCTATTAGTATTTCTACTATTGTTGCTATGCTCGGGTCTGTCCCTCCCTGTTACTGTTGCTACCCTTCCATCCTTTTCCTTTCCTCCTGTTGATGTTGATGTTTGTCTCGATGAAGAGACCCCTCTCCTAGTAGAGGACTCTTGACAGTCCTTATGTTCCTTTGATTGACCTGTAGGTCCTTTACCTACTTTATCATTATTCTTCATAACTCGATCATTCAATGACATCTGTAAAAACTCCTTGGATAAATATGATTTCTTATCCGTGGGTTCCTTTCTATTTAGGCTTATATTTGAGTACCCACTAGTAGTTGCTTTTGCCCGGGGAATGCTTGTTTCATTGGATACACCTCTCGACGTTTCCTTGACAACCACGCCATGTTGTGCTTGCTTTACCGAAGCAGTGTCAACTAACCCTTTCGCCTCCTTGGAAAAGGTCATGGGCCGTAAAACATTTTTGTTTCCTTCAAAAGTAGTAGGTCTTTGTGTCGGAAAATATGTGGCCCCATTAGTAATGCCTCCTGTAGAAAAACCACTATAGCCAGAGCCATGATGTGTATTAGAAAGGGAATGGTATGTTTGGTCTAATAAATTCCTGTTATCTGCCTGTGTAAATCCTCCATTGACACTATAACATGTTGCTAAGTCGGCATGGGAACGGTTTGAAGTGGTAGAATACCTCTTCCCTCGAGGGCGTGCTCCAGTCATATTAACTATTAGTGCGTAGAGTGTATTTTGTAAAATTAATTAAGCTACAGTAAGATGATATGCCAGTGGGAAATGTTGTTAAGACTATAAAGGCTACAATTACAACCTGTAAATTGATAAATCATATCGCATCCGAAAATCTCAGGTTATAGCAGGCTATAACAGGCTATAGCATGAGTTTACCCCTATGTGTCTAATTAGTAGTATTGAATCTACACACTTATAATGTATTATTTACTACTTGTTTTTAACTTTATTATAATGACTATTGTGATAATGGCCTTTGGTTAGGTATTTACTTGCTCCTTCTCGTCCTCACTATTATTATTATTATTATTATTATTATTATTATTATTATTATTATTATTATTATTATTATTATTATTATTATTATTATTA
>NAOQ01000777.1:16786-30839 GCA_002751075.1 Ichthyophonus hoferi
CGTCTTCATTGATTTTAACAATCAAAAATTAAATCAGCGATTAACCCAAAGGGCAGTGGATAAGTGTCAACGTTATTGATAACTATACCCTACGTGGGTTTGGGGATCTCGTTTAATTGTTTGATAAGCCAAAACGTGATCTTATTGGCTTGGACTAAATCTAACCGAATCTCGTAAGCCATTTATTGGCCGATGCCAAAAATGCTAGAATAACCTAGTTAGCTAAACCTAATCGAATCAGATAATTGCTTAAGCCGGGCGTTAAAATTGGCTTAGACCCAAAACTTGGAATCGCAAAAACATACGCACGATAAAATATTGAGGGCTGGGGACGTCGGCCACCCCGGCCTCCTAACGGTGATTAATCACTATAAAGGGACGTTAGGCCTCCGGCCTTCCTAACAATGCTAAAACTTTTTTTCTTTATGTAGCAGTTCATGTTTCCTACTTCCTCAGTCTGCGCTGCGTAAGAGGATGTACCATCGGCTGCGTATTTTTATTACATCAAAGGAGCATTCACAGGCACATCATCAGCGCTATTCTCTCCTACCATTAACACCTTGCTATGCACAGGATAATTAATTATTCCAGGTATTATCCACTGATTGTCTATTGTCTCGCCTATAGTGATCGTCTAGATAAAATGATAAACACTGTTTACGACTCATCATTTAATATCTTTATTGATCACTTTTCCATTGCCAGTAGATATTTACCGTGTAATTGTAAAATGTGACCACATGCACAACCTAGGTAAAGTAACCATAGTCATGCTTAGGTAATTAATTAATGCTGGGGTCTAAGGTATTCTATCTTTAAAATGTTATAATTAGAAAGTATAAAAAGGTGTTATCTGAGACAAATTTGGGTCTCTTCCTTCCGTAGTAATATCGAATTAAAGCTTTACATTTTTTATTTTAAATTCTCCGTTTAATTGTCGGCTATCACCCTGAACAGGGGCAAGGTAATTCTTACACAGGCTGAAATCGACAATATTCATGCAATAAAATTCATTATATATATATATGTACTTACATCAGAGAAATGGACTATATTGATTAGCTATTATACGAAAAGTCACATTACAAAAATAGTTTTGCACAATTATATTATAATGTGCTGTGTTGCTTATGTTATTTTATTCCGATCGAATCAGGTAATTTGGTATTTCGTAATAAGTACCTAGATTACCACATAGTGTACATATATATATATATATTTAATCTCATTTGTATCACTTGGTAACGTTACAATACTCCCAAAATATTAATAACATAAAACTGATACATATTTTCTATATTTCATATCGTTGTATTGATAACATTTCATACGTTCACTTATAATACAAGTTTTAGTTTCAGTCAATATTTGTAACGTACGATAATACTATAGAAGCCATCAAATATTAATTACTATAGATCTAGATTGCATTACTTACATTAATCAACATTCCAGACTAACAATATAGCTTTGATTATTGGTGTTTTTCTATATCTAGAATACTTAATTATTATTGGACTATTTTTATTTTTATTTTTATATGTAACACTATATCCCACTTGACAGGGTACTCAATCCTTTATTTTCTAATTCTTGCTACCCATAACAACTTGCAATTTAGACAAATGATATTTATATTCAGTAGACGAGGTGATGTTCATCCGGCGTAGTTGTCGTTCTCGCTGCGCATCTGCATTGGCCTGGCAGGTTATTTGGCATTCCTAATCTGACCTGGATCTCTTTCCGACGTTGAGGGTGTTTGAATTTGTATTTGAATAATAATGAGGCATGGAGAAATTAAGAAATTAAGTGCTAAGTCACATTTATATATGCCGTCGCAGACCTCCCATTAGCCGAGATTAAGATTATCATTCCAAGAGCTATTTTAGATTTTAGGCTGTCTTGAGAGATAAATAAATATAAATGCTGTCTACGAAATGCTGTCTACGAATATTTATATATATATATATATTTTTAACAGAAACTCCCACAATTCTTATATATATTGAGGCTTCAGGCATATTTTAGTCATGGACATTTTCTCCTATACAGAACATAAGTTGAGTCAAATATGGCTGTACATACAGTATAGGCAAAATAAATAGTTAGAGTTATCTAATAAATTAATGCTGAGTTTTAAACTATATAAACAATATATTGCAGCTTGACATTTTTCTACTAATTTATTTACTAAATTAGGTATTGATTTAAAGTTATTCATTTATAAATTCATCTTGACTGAAAAGATGACATCATGCTGACCCCCTCATAGAAGGAATGGAAATTAACATGTTAGTGCAAAATTAGGTAAGACAGTTCTAAGAAACCACACGAATGAGATAAAGCTAGAGTCAGATAAATAATATTATTGGTTCATAGAGCACGAATAACATGATCAATTCACACTGATTAATCATCACATATCGTTTCAAAAAAGCATAAAAGAGCAACTGCCTGTAGCAGTGAGATTTACATCGTGATACACTTTGTTACAGGTCTTGGAAGGATTTTAATAATATTTGTTTACAATTCATATGCATTTACACACATACTTTTATTTTTATGATTCATTAAAATGTAAATAATTAAACATCAACTGGCATACTATTTATGTCCCATAAAACCGTTTTAGAGTAAACTAAAACATTAGCAACACTATAGGTAACATAGTTCTAGATATGTTTATCTAGAAAAAATTAACGCAAAATACAACTCTAGAATAAAAAATAATAATAAATGAATTATTTTTATTTTTAATGAATGTATCTACACATGCAAACACTACAACTGCTGTAAAAATATAAAAGTTAGACAATTTTCAAAAAAGGGCAGAGGAGGTATTGAAAATGTGGTTATATCTTATCTGTCAATGACAGTCTGTGTGGCAATAATTTCATCCATGGGCAGGGCAGCTGATTATTACAAGTATTGAATTTAGCGTAAAAATTGCAGTTTTTAGTTTTTATGCAATATCCCTACAAAGTAAAGAGTCTCCAATCTCTCTCATAGCACTTTTTTATCCTTTCTAAATATAGCCTTTTACATAAAAAATATTCTAGAATTCAGCATTAAATAATTATAACCTAAGTTACACTGTCTATGTTGTATATGTAGCTATATGCATTGTCTTCACCTTTACTTATCACCATTTACTCTGCTCATTGATTAAACATTTAACTAAATTTAGGTAGGTTACCTGCTTTGGGTATCTAATTTTAGATTACAGCAGTTAGAGTTATATAAGAGGTAATTTTTTTGAATTGTCAAATATTCTTAGCAAGATATTATATGCTTCATTTTCTCCTACCCAGCATTTAGAAATCAAATTGACAAACATGGCAAGAGAAGTTATTTACAAACTTTGTATGGGCTTTAGTAATATAAATAAAGACATCCTATTTTAAGCACTCATGCATGACACCAGTGCCAAGAAAGGTAATATGTGTACATATTATTGGTCAGACTGAATTGATTTGCATACGGTTGTGGCTGCGCCAATTAATTTGCCATGTATGACATTACGTTTACCAATGAGTGTACGGTTTTTGCATAGTTATAAATATGTAAAAGAAGAAATAGGTAATATTAAATACCTAAGAAATACCTAAGAAAGCCAATAATAAATTCCTCCAAGTGGTTTTCGTGTTACTGCGCTGACAGTGTTGTAGAGGCGACCAACGGCAGTTTTCAAAATTGATGTGTTCAAATCGATTATGATTAACTAAATCATACCAATTTTATAGGGTGATGGTACTTAAGTTAAGCTGTCAGTCAACAGCTTATGACTTAGAACATTCTAATCAATTTTATATTACCAGATTTAATGTCATAATAAGTAGCTCGATGTGGCTGGAGTATAGACACTGAAACTATGTGTTTACAGCATGCAATATAGTATCGCTTATGTTGAGATATTCCAGCGTTATGATAAAGGTAGCCAGAATGAGTGACTAGCAGGAGCCGAGCAGACGGCCACACTAAAGGCAATATATTTTTCTTATCCGACGAATAAACCGAATCTAGCTTACAAACATTTCAGAAGAAAATAAGGTTAAAAGATAGTAATTACCTAGTAGGAAAATTAATAACTGATAGCTACCCCATAAGAAATGCAGTTTAACTAAATGAAAATTATTTCACAAATGTAGTTACAGGTGTGCTATCACTCCGAATGTACCAGTGGCTATCCCAATCTCACAAGAATAGTAATAGCTGCGTAGTATGAATTAAATCTCTTAATAACTAACAATTAAATAAATACTAGTAATTCACATTCACAATTAATACAACTACAATTACTTAGTCCTAAAATTAGTTTGATTATATAGTATAGGAAATTGTTCCTTATTAATAAACACTATACCAGCCTTATTATTACTACCCTAGATAACAATCCTTACCAAAATAGTAAACGAACTTAATAATAATAATAATAATAATACATATATCATAACAATATTATACATATATGAAACCATCTCCATATAATATATAGCAACAATAGGGGATCAAAATAATTTAAATTGAGATCCGAACAATTACATCTACTCCTGGAGCATACAAGGATACCAAATATTGCATGTGCCGCACATATATTCAAGTTTGTTATATAATTTGGTTGATTAAGCCAGGATCAACACAAAAAAATAAAATCTAAAATTTAATTAAAAATTGATCTTCCGGTAAAGCTAAGATTTCAAAAATAAAAATAACCTATTTAAAGTAGACATCTTTCACATATCCTTCATCAATGGGGAGAAACCTTGAGGGAGACCAGGAGTTCCGTCTTCATTACAACCAAATGCAGTATCTGTAGACCACAAAATTTTCTGGGTGGTTGGTACAACCACAACCATGTTCCCATCTTGTAATACAACAAAAATAGCCTCTGGATTTCGAGTTTTAGAGCCCCACAGAGGTCGGGCTAAACGACTTCGTTTCACCCGGCGATCATATAGATTAAAGCTACCACGATTAGTCATCTGATTGGAGAGGGTAAAAGGAGGAAAAAATATCATGAATATAGTATTATTGTGTAATCTAATGATTAAACACATAAAGCGGTATGGATAGCAAATATATTATAATATTCCTATATGTATATCTAATTATGTACATACACCAATTTTATTTTATTTTCATTTTAATTACCTTAATTGTGTAGGGACCCACACCAGTTCCAAATGTATTTGAAGACCAGAGAGCAACATCATCCCTATTATATAACACTACATTACCATCCTCCTGCAACTTCATCTGTGAACGGGCGACAGAATTGTTAATGCTGTCGATTTCAATCTCTGTGGTAATTGTTTTACCCATGTTCAGGGTGACAGACGTCTATTTCAAGCAAAGAATTTAGGATAAAGATTGCATAGTCTTTATTCAGTATTACTACAGAATCAAGAGTCCTCAATCTGTCTCATACATCGTTACGTTGCCTAATCTTGTATATGCAGCTCTATTGGACAACCACAATGAACAGTTCTAAATATTAAATTATCCCAGTTTGTGTTTATGAGTAAGAGAGAGTTTTCAAATTAACATATAGTTCCTGATGAGCAACGATTACAAAGTAAATGCTAGGAGAAGGCGGTACAAAACCAAGAAATTCCAAGTCAAATAGGCAATCGGGTGTATATTTACACTGATCTATATCAATGTATGCATGGTTTATATATATATATAGTCCTGCTTTTATTTGGATATATATTATTTCACTTGAGCACATATAATTATGTATTAGTGATTATGCTGTCAAGTAAACTGTAGTAAAGATAATGCAGAGAAGAAAAAAGAAAACCGTACTAATAAATAAAATAAATAACGGTATACCTTAAAACCACAACCACCCTCCAGCATCTGTCCCTGCTCAAGTATGTCTCCACGATTTAAAGAAGCCTTGGGGTTCTTTTCCAGATATCCTGTTAGATCTTCAACAGAACCTTTACTTTGAGAGGTAGCACCTGGCAAAAGAGTCAATAAGTGACTCTGTGTTCACTATCATTTTACTGTTATACTCATGAAATCTTCAATATTAATAAGTTAAATAAAACATACAACATATAATAAAATCAGTGGTAACACTTAAATTAATTAATAAAACTAAAAGAATATCTGCAGAATTATAATTCTATAAAACTTGTAAGAGCGATATTAGTACTAATAAATATATGAAGGGAAAAAAAGAGAGAGCTAGGGAAACAAAAAGAATGATAAATTTCAGGTAATAAAGAGGAATCACTAATATATAAAGGGTTAAGAAGAGAAGAACATTCGTGTGAATGAAAAATATTTAATAAAAAAGAAACAATAGATATAAGTTAGTGATGACTTAAGGTAATGCAAGTTTGTTAGAGTTAAATTGTTTTTTGTTTTTGTTTTGGAAAGACAGAAAGAAAATAAGACGGGAAAATAGGAGAAACCAAAGTAAAAGGAAAAACAGAGGAGGAAATATATAGGTAAGGCAAGGAAGAGGCACAGAAAACGCATAAAAGTAGGTAATTACCTTGAGCTCTTTTGGATGTATCGGCCATACGATTATTGGCTGCATTGTTATTCTGTGATTCAACAAGAGAAACTACATCTACAGCATTTAGATCTAGTAGTGGTTTTTTAGCAGCCGTAACACGTGTGTTGGTGGTTGGTTGCACGAATCCATTTATCGGACCAACAATATTAGGCGTAGGAACAGGGACTGGATTAAATGGCATATTAACAACAGGATTAAATGGTGTATTAACAACTGGATTCTGAATAATAGGGGTAAGCATTGGTGGAGTAGTGGTCAACGGGTTATTAACAAAATTATTAATAAGGTTATTTATGATGGGAGGATTGACAGTACTCTCGAAGGTAATCGGTGCAAAAGAGAAGACTGGTACAATAGCTGGCGTAGCATCCGCAAGCATTGGTGCAGGTGTGTTCAAATTGACAACTTGATTGGTATTTCCTACTACAACATCGGCTACAGCAGAGTTAGGTATACTGATTTGTGGTGTGCTGAAAATTGAATTGTTATTTCCAAATACATCATCCACATCATCAGAGTTGGGTACATTGATTTGAGGTACGTTCTCTGCAATAATCTGAACACCCGTGGTAACAGCCATATTGTTCTCTACTTGTCCTACATTACCTAGGCCCACAGCACCAGGTATATCCGAAACGCTAACTGGTTCTGGTTGTATATTATTGTCAATGGCTGGAATATTTACAGGAGCTACTGTGGCTAGACATTATTAATCACGTTAGGATTGCCCATTTGATTGATAATATAGCAGGGCCTCAGTACACAGAGTGGTCTTATCTATATACACGTTCATGTACTGAAATATTATTATCGTAAATATTTCAGCTTTCAAGGTGTGTATCAACATAAAATAATTATTTGTACCATAAAAATACACCCATGTACCCATATAGTTAGGCTTATAATTAAGCGCCCACGTGTTGATATTGATATTTTCATTAAACCTGGTTATTTCCGAATTGCACATACATGTATATACTATATATCATATATTGTTAAATTGGAAACTCTCACTATTAATCCTACATTTGTTTATTTGAAAAACAACTATATGGAAAGAGAAAATCTTACAAGTAAAGTAAGAAAACAAGCTTACCTATTTGTGCCAAAGCACTATTGATTTGCTGTTGTCCAGATTGTTCTCCAACTACAGGTAATTGTTGCCCTTCTGCCACTGAATTACCATCAGCTGTTTGTTGTCCATCAATTAGGTCTGTAGTTGATTCTAAGCCACAAATCACCCCTTCTGGAGGTGGTCGTTGACACACAATATCCTCTAAGCATTGATCTGGGGTCTGTTGCGGCCCACAACAATATAACTGTGTCAGGCACACTTTATCTGTCAACTGGCAGGCCATAAAGCATTCCTGAGTCTTTCCAATAATACAACAACTGGTATCACCAGCAGTACATGGTTTAAAATTAGGACAATTCTGAATATTAGCAGGTAAGGATTCGAGGGCTTGTCTAGGCAACCTTGCATGTAATGGTCTTTGTATGCGCTGATGAACTATCCCATAGGCCTTGCGCTGGGCCATGTACGGATGGACCAAAAATGCTAATACTTCGCTAACACATATACACAGAGTAAGTATATGGCTCTTCATGTTATACTATTGTTTTGTTTATTCTATATTACGATATAACATCATTATTATATACACTAATAATTGTACATGGTGTGAACTAGTTGAGTTATTAATCTGTGTAGTGTACATATCAGGAGTCATATCTTCGTAAACAATGCTTTAAACTTATATGATTGGCTGATTGGCATATAGTTATGATTCGTCGTCTGTTCAGGTCCAAGATATATAAATATACACACACAAAAAACATAAATATAGTGTGTGATTTTAAAATATTATATATATATATATTTATATATATATATATATATGTATATATTTGATTATCTGAAGTAGTTGCATAAAATTAAAAAGGAATGCTTTGGTAGTAGCCAATTTGTGTAATTTCATTCCAACAGACTAGCCAGTCGATGACTAGTATGGCATGTTTGTATCTCCTCTTCCGATTGGTTGAGAAAATGGGCCAAGCTTTGGTAGTATTCCAAACACTTCAATATGTTAAATTTTAATTTAAGCAGTAATTGAGCTGTTTTAAATATATTATATTTACCGAAGCAATCGGAGTGTATACAATTATCCAGATATTTAGGTCTTTCATTGCGTTATACGGGTATTTTATTTTTATATTAAAAAACTATAAACCATAGAATAACCAGTACCATAATTATATATTTAAAATAGTCGGTGATCTTGGAGTTTTTATGTTTAGAATTACCTGCCCACACCCATCTCCATTACCATTGGAATCGACAGATTATTTGTGATAGTACTACAAACATTAGGAAAAGCGCCAAAAAGTATATGTTCTAGTTAGTGTTTTACATTAAAATAAATACCACTATATATTTATATATTAATAAATTTATAAGATATGCCGAATAAACATGAAAGTTTATATTGTTGTCATCTATACACTGTTTGGATTCCATTGCTTAGCGTTGAAGAAGGGCAAGTAATCGAACCAATAGGATCTAATTATCATTTCTATTTTGGCGGGAGTGTTAGCCAATAAAATCGTAGATCAAAGCCTTTTAATTTCTGATAGCAGCTTATGTGCACACGGTACTTCATAATAGTTATATATATATTATTATTATATCCTATCTATTATATATTTTACATTATATACTATAAATTATTATTATATAGTATTATTATTTACTTTTATATTTAAACAATAATTGAAAATGGTGGTTGCGGCGACCAAAAAGAAAAGAGCTGCCAAGCCTCGACAGTGGGAAGTATTGTGTGGTAAGGATTGCTCCCCGTCGTTTCTATTATGTTCTTTCCCCTATCTATAGAAGTTGTATAGCCATGTTTTATTGCCCTCTCTTTTTTTATTTTTTTCAATATATTTATTTTTAGTATTATAATCTAATAGAAACTTTTTTTTCCTTTTGATTGCTATTTTTAGTCTTCAATACTAATCTCCTTATTGGATTTATTATACTGTATCACTATCATATACCATATAGCTTAATCTTGCTTCTTGTTTTCTTTCCATTAATTATTATTAAAATTATTATTGTTATTATTATTCATATTTAGACTTTATACTTCTACACCCTCAATATATCTGTATCTGGTTCTCTCAAGAGCCGAATCAAATCAATGACCAATGAACTAGTCCATACACCCTCATCATTTTGAATACTATTGCCTTAATCCTCACAAACCTTGATGTCTCTCAAGTTGATTCCACCTTAGCCCAACAATAACAAGGATAGATAAATCCATATACATGGTGTCATAACGATACATCTTTTTCACTCTGTCTCTCTTTCTCTCTGTATATCCAGTCCAGGACCTACATAAACCTTTAATATCTTATACACGTATACATACAAACACCAACTTGTAAATGCATGCAGTCTACACATATACACCAAAGCTATTTACTAACATTTACTAAGACTAAGTAAATATATACATATGCAGACGTCAGGGCGTTCAGCGAAACATCCGATCCCGTTGCTATATTCTCGCTCCCTCACCCTAAAACAGGTATAGTCTATCCCTCATTGATATATATATATAGTTCTATATCTTTTGTTAATAATATACCTTATTAAAGATGATATGATTGCACCTGTATATATTTATATTTATTTACACAATGATTTTGTACTGTTGATTCAAACTTATGAGGTATGTAAACCATTATACAGGCAGAATATACGCACATTTACACAGTAGCTCAACCGTTCTGTTTCACTGTAAGAATTGGTTTATGTCTCCTCCTTGCCCTAACATCCATAATATATATATATATATATATATATCCTAAGATAAAATAGGAGCACAGAGTGTAAGAGAGATATCTGGTAAGTTAATATTAATGTATTTTTGAGTATTAAAAATCTGACCAATGCGGTGAACTTGTTATAAATATAAACAGCACTTATTCAGATATATAACCATCATTCTATTACACATAGGCGATCTTGTTCGTTATATGCTCTCATCCAATGGCGAGGAGCTATTTGAGTTCAAGAAGCACACTGATGGCGAGCCGGGCTCATGGCTGGTTGGCGAATCGGTTCAGAAAGGTACCATTTGAATTCTGATTGGTTGCCTCAGTTTTGTTTCTTTCTCATTTCATGACCTCTTTTGGTATGGTATTTTAATTTTAATTTTAATTTTACTCTCTTACTCATAAATTGCTAGGTGCATATCATATACTACATCTATGCCAATATTCTTTCTCTTGTGTAGTCTTTCTTTCATACATGTTCCTTATATAGTAACCATAATTTATTTAGCCACAACTCCACCAATAAAAGGTATTAATTAAATTATTCCTCATCTAATATATGTACTCCTTGGACCCATTACTTTTATTTTCTTATGATTGGTTGCTCTTTTTATCAATATTAAAGTGTTTCTTTATTGGCCCATTCATACGTTTATACCTATATTTGGGGAGTAAATCTATATAAAGGGTATGAATTTAATTATAACACTTACTGTACTGTACATACAGTTTTAATTTTCAAACTTAAAATCTTGCATAAAATTACAATCTTCACATGGATGAAAGCCCGATTAGCACGTGTGGCCAATCATACATATAAATTGTTGGGTCGAACCGAACCGAAGTGGCGGATTTGGGACAGAAAGCTATTGCAATGTATAATGCGGTATGCATTTATTATATTAACCAGAAAGTGTAATTGGTTAATTAAACATAAACTAGAGGGAGATAGTCATACTATATAATGTTGTTAATACTAGAATAAAGAGTTAAAACTGAAAAAATATCACATACATACCTTATAGTAAACCACTGTTTTTTTTGGGACCATTCCTATTAACTGATCTTAATCCAATCAGATGGAAGTTTATTCTTTGCAACCAGGATGGATCCACTCTTTATCATTATACCTCTATTGGACAAGCCCCATCACAAGGTACTGAATTTTAAATATATATTTTAAATTTCATCTCTTATTTTTCATTGGTTCTCTGTCCTTATATCCAACCTTGCCTATAGGGTTTCTTTCTTATATTTCACAATGTTATGCCAATCTATGCTTTTTACATTTTCTTTTTAACCCTTTACTATTATTGGTTTCCCTTTCATTATTCTATTTTATATGATTTTGGCCTTTTACTTGATTAACTTAGCCAGTTGCTATTGTTATTGGTATTATTATTATTGTTTTTGTTATCTTTATCATTACCAGAACAAAAATTATTATTCTGATTACCATTACTACGATTGTTCTTAGTAGTACAGTTACCATTGCTGTCCTAATAGCAATATATATTCTCTATCTTAACATCAATCTAAACGTATACCAGGGAGACTATTATCTGATTGACTACATATCAACTCTACATATACATCAATTTGCCAATAAAAAAAACACAAAACATATAATTATAGATAGAGAAATAGTCACCAACCGTGAGATTATAATATTTATTATGGATTAGATGATAGTCAAAGGAATAAGTGTACTTATCCAATTATTCAATGTATTATGTAAGATTATTGTAGGCCAATGATTCTTCAGAAAATGATACCCATCAGGAAGTTTTTCCATGTAAGGTTAGCTTGATAGCTCGACTATTGGATAATTACTGACATGGAAATATATGTATGCTGGATCTGGTCACCCAATCATCAAGCGACCCTAATACTGCTCTCTATTCTATATATGGGAAGTCGTAGATTGAAGCTCAATCTATTGGTATTCCGCGTACTTCACCTCTATTATAGTTTTAAAATTATAATTCACCACTAAGATTGAATAGTCAAATCAATCTTACAATGGTCTTTCTCCCTTTAATACTTAGAAGGTCTTTATGACTCTGGATAATCTCCTGGCTACTTCAGAATGTGCTGGGTTTAATAGACTATCATCATGCAAGTATGTATGTATGTATGTATGTATGTATGTATGTATGTATGTATATATGTATGTATGTATGTGTGTATGTGCGTATGCTGGCCAATGAATGTATAGTAGTATTGCAGGATTATTTACAATTAACTAGACACCAACCAAGTGTATATTTTATAATTTATGCTACGCCAATAAGGCACCAACTTTAATGCATTCTTATGTATATATTTACCAATCAGTGGTGGGGCGGGACAGGGGATTTGATTATTTAGACCAGATTTGTGATAGGAAAGAAGGTAGAGTGTACTCTTTCTCTCCCTCTCTCTTACCTCCCTCTCTCTTTTACTTTCTTGTACGTCTTTTCTCGATATGACATAAGTGCACCTGTCAGGTCTCTACCTTTTTATAGTCGCTACTACTACTATCTTTTTTGATAAATAAAAAAATACATATGTGCATATGTGCATATATATATATATGTTTTGTTCTGTATCTCTAGCTCAAATCTTGCTCTATCCACTCTATTTCAACCTTTAAAATTAGTTATTATCAATTACTTACGCACATTTTCTCTGCCTTCACTTCGTATCTTTACCAATCAGAAAATATCTATAATGTTTAACCCGTACACCAGTACCTGTCGAAATTGCCCAATCATCATTCGATATTTTCTTAATTATAGACCAATCATATAGTAACATATCTCCGGTTAATTATAGACTTTAGGTTACTATAGTATTTAATTGGCACATTGGAATCCATTTCTACATATATGAGAGAGAGAGAGAGATAATGTATATAAATATAACACTACTAATTGGCTAATGGGCATCAATTTCAATTAATGAAAATAGGATTAGATTAACTAATCAACTGGAGCTGTGGGTGCTTAATTACTCAATTACTCAGTAATGAATTAAATAAATAAATCCAATTGATGGCCTTATAGATATATAGAGATATTGTACCTATCTATCTCATTGATTAAACACATTTACGTATGCTATATAGTCCACACAACATCTTAAACATGTGTATGTAAATCTATAATAGAGGTGCCATCCAGTTATTTTGCTGTATTAAAACGAAAGTGTGTTATTAAGTATGCTAGGCAATATGTCTAACCAATTTTATCGTTACAGTGGGACCAATCCAGGCTTACCGATTTAGTGAGGAGAAATTACTGGATTGGTTAAAGCGTAAGGTAGATTAGATTACGCTACTCTATCACCCTCCCTGGGACCAGTCACATCAGCTTATCTCTCTTCCTCTTTCTCTTTCTCTTCACCCACTCTCTCTCTCTCTCTCTCCTCTTATAATTGGTCTTCCCTTTATATAATTTAACACAGTTTTAATACAGTATTTAAACTCTAAAAATAAATGTTTTTTAAATCGAATTAAATAAATTTTGACATAATAAGCGGGGTAAAATCGTTGAATACCATTTTGCTGTTTAATATTGACTTTAATCCACGCATTGAAAAACAAATGTGGATATAATGCTAAACAATGAAAAACAATACAATACAATACAATACGATACAATACTACAATACCATACCATACCATACAATACAATA
>NAOQ01000778.1:0-20931 GCA_002751075.1 Ichthyophonus hoferi
GATATCTAAAGTTATCCTAAGATAGTTAAGCACTGGCGGCGGCAGAAACAAGTACAAAAGCAAACAAAACACCCAATAAAGGGGGTCACTCCATACTATATAATAATACTACTTTGATATATATCATTTCTAGGAAACAGCGTACTTATCTGTTCCCTTTCTGGTTTTGCAGCGCTAAAATACTACAAAGATATAATTTTTTTGAACAAATAGTCTAACAGCTATGAGTATATAGATCTATAACTTAGCAAATACATCATAGCGTATACCTGGGAATGAACACACCTAAAAAGGTTACTTACAGATACAGGTATAAATGTTGCACTCCATTTAATGAATTGAATGCATATGGTCCAAATAAGACTGTAGAATGAAGGGCAATCTGGTGTCCTCTAGAGTGGTTGGGTTAGATTCATATATAAAAATTAAAATTAACAAAGATAAATAATCCGTATACTATATCACTAACCATATACAATAACTAACAACTATATAAAATAACAATAATGACACAGAAATACAGAAATAGTAATAAAAAATAGATTTAATGCAACATATAGATTTAAATACATATTTGACTAGGGTATTAAGATAATCTAAGTGCATTAAGTGAGGAAAAAATAAAAATAAAGTAAGAGAAACAAGGAAAAGGTCTCAAAATACACAGGAAAAAGGTGCTGGAAATGTAATACTAATAATTCTATCAATAAAAATAAAAATGATAATAATAATGAGCAAAAACAATCACAACTATTATAATAAATATAATAACATGAATAATCACAACAAAATAATAATAATAAGAAGAATAATAATAGTAATAATAGAAAAACCAATCATTTACAAAAATGCATATAATGACAATAAGAAAAATCATCAAAACATGAATAAAGATACGAAAAATAAACACAATAATCATAGTACAACAAAAATAGGGGAAAATTAAAATGACAATAATAATAAAAACAATCATGATAGTAGTAATAACAGGAGTAATAATAATAATAGTTCTACTAATAACAATAATAATAATACTACTAATAATAAGCATAATACTAATAATAATATCAATGCTATTACTAATAGTAATCACCCTGTTAATGGTGAAGGTAATGTTTAAACAGAGAAACATCAAAAAAAGAGTAATAATAAACAATTACAAACACACCTGTGTAGAATAATCCTCGCCAGGAAAATAAAAGTAAAAGTATGACAGGACCATAGAAAATATTCCTTCACTTCTGTTATCATTGGATCCCTCACTATCTAGAGAAAATTGGGAAAGAAATGAATAGGATGGAAAATACTTTACAATTCATTGGAGATGTATGAAATATATATGATGCAATATTTTACCATTATAGAAAGGAATACGCAAGTAGAAAAGAGGAGTGAGAGGATGATAAGAAAGGCTACAACTATTTGCAGTGACACTTTAGTAAAAGTTCAAGGAATAGATGTATAATATGTGATTAGTATTGCAAAAGTCATAGGAAAGCCGTATAAAACATCAACGTAACTTATTATGAGTTGGATCAATTGGATCAAAGGCAAACGTGAAGAAGGTATTCCAAACTGGACATTGCATGTAACTCATCATTGGGAAAAAGCCCGGATACGGGAATACCCATAACTTAATTAATTAGCAATTAGTAATTAGTAATTAGATATTTGAGATGGAACTTATTTATAACTTTGTTTAATACCTTTGTGATATATATATATTAAATATATCAATGTATAATAGAACCATTGCGATAGAAATATTCATATTACAGTCGTGCTAATCGTAATCTGCGGTAAACTCAAAATACTATTATGCTATTACATATCCACAAGTCTGCCTTGTACTTACAACAAGTTATTATGGTATACAAAGCCCACAAAGTCTTCCTTAAAATGGATGACATCTTGCAATAATAATAAAAGCCAACAACACCTCACTGGCACTACATAGTATATATACTATAAATAACCTAATTGTTAGGGTAAGTTCTAAACTGGGGGAATTTTTCCGGCGGTTAAAAATAACCTTATATGCAAAATTAAAATCTGACATCCAATCATATATTTTTGGTTGTTTATTATTTTCAATTAATCATCACGTGTACCTGTAGCATGTAACTTGTTTTATATCTTTTTATCTCGATTATTGTTGTCATGTATAGAATAAATAGATAAAATAAGAGTATTGATTGTGCAATTTGACGAACAAAAAATGTGTAGCCCAGTTGGTTCACCGTCAGTTTTGGGGTGTGTATTCAACTTAATAAAATAAACATACTCAAAGGTAGAGTATATCTGATAAATAAATAAAACGCTATATTACTGTATAGGCGCCATTTTATCCTACTACCACGTGAAAATATACCACTTGAGGATGTGTTTCCTTAAAGAAACAGTAAGTACCTTAACATATATTGTACAGTTAAATTGCCGAATTTCTAAGTAAAATTAAACTCACTGTAGCTTGTACACTCATGTTTAAATAGTATTATACTCTGAATAATATATATATTATTATTACTATTATTATGATGTTGGAATGGGCAATCCCGCACACGCACACGTATTAAAACTTTTATAGTTTTAACAATTGTCATTATTAAAATAAAATAAAACGGCGCCTATATTTCCCTTTTCCCCCCATTGAATTATAATACTATATTGTTATTGTAGTAGGTAAGCTGCAAGTTGAATCCTTTATTTATTTATGACCCGTGGTGCATGGATAAGTCTAGAGTTAATTAATATCATTATACCTTGTATGTAGGATGGAAGAGGCGTTTATTTTAAGATATTGAAAACTAGTAATATAGCGTACATATTACGGAGCTAAACGCCGAATTACTAGATACCATTAACATTAGGCAATGTAGCATGCTCACATATTATAACGATTTAATTTAATAATATATATATATATATTCTTAATATTTTTAAATTAATCAACACTACCCAGTTGTTTGAATAATTAGTTAGCGTTCAATACAGCGTAGCCATCATAATAGTCTGATCCATGCAATGCCTAAATATAAAAGACGATTGTAGTATAGAATCAGTATTATATAATACCAATGAGAGGGCATGTTGCCTAGGCGCTAATTTATTTTACTTATAACTCTTGTATGAAGGATTGAGAGTACGTTAGATTTAAGATATAGCAAATGAATCATAAATAATATATATATATATATATATTATTACTGTGAGTGGATAGGCATGGGGTTAAGCAACTAAAGGAATAGATAAATATCACACGGAGAGGCACCTTGTACATATATTAGCATCAGAGCATAGATTACAAGTATGCTATATATTATATATTATATTATATTATATGTATATCTATAAAGTAGGGACAGAGGGGGTAATACAATATATAATTAGAGTATCATTAGGGCAATGTTATTGCGCTATATAATAATATCCTCGTCCCTTATATATGCAAGTATGATTCAAACTTCCTTTTATTATTGACTTAAACGCCGATGTCATTGTCCACAAGAGTTAAATATGACAGATAGATAGGTAGATTGCAATATATATGCACAAGGCTATCAAGTTACCATTTGTAGTAAGTGATGCAACTGTTTTACGCATATCCATGTAGTATTTGAGGAGTGCGTGTGTATATGATACGTGGTATATATATATATATATATATATATACAGTAATGTGCGATTCTATGTACGATAGTGTGCATTAATCTTGATATAATCGTAGGACATATCCTGAGTCCAGTATAGTAAAGGCTCGGTTAGCTCGTTTACACCTAGGTTTACCGTAATATCAATGCCGACGTGGGACAAGATATAAGCAGCCCTGCATTCATATTGGTTGATTGTTCATTAGATTAATGATAATGGCCATGTATGTTGAGGGCCAATCAGAATCATCGTGTTTGAACTAAATTATGGTTATTTTATAAAAGATTATAATATAAATATAACACAAACAGGGGTAATTCATTTATCTTATCATCCATATTGTGCTCTTTCAGCCAATTCAATTGGTTTGACCGATCCGATAAATACCAGTGATCATACAGATGTGGTTTTATGTACTCCTATTGGCCCCACTAAACCAATCGCAATCACACGATTATTTCTGTAAAACTTGGAACGAAATAATTTTCGTTCTCTATCGATTATAGTGCAGGATTAGAGAGGAGAAAACCACCAATAATTTGATAAAGGAAAGGTATAGGCACATAGTACTGGGTGAACCCTATACGTTAATGATAGGGAAACAGAGCTGAAGCCTTTCAATAACAGTCAAGGGATAGGGAAGGAGGGAAAGAGAGAGGTCACCAACCTAGTCTCGTCAATTTCATAAGGACTGCCATCTTTAAATAGATGTAGTGAGTCTAAAATATAGCCGTTAGTGGCTAGGGGATGAGGTACGTATAGGTTTAATATATGTATGTATGTATATGTGGAAGGGGTTAATAGGTTATAGGTCAGTGCGTCGGTATAGTGTATAGAGGCATAGTGTATATGTATATAGTATATAAAAGGGTGATGTACGGGGAGTGTGTGATGGTTACAATAGCTACTGCTAATAAACAATAAATAATTTTGGGGGAAAAGTGCAGAGTTGTCTAATATAAAGGTGGTGATTGGTAGAATGGAAATAAAGAAATGGATGCGAGAGATTAAGTTTCGATCAAATAAGATGTAGAATAAATAAAGAAATAGAAAGAAAAGGAAAGAATGAAGGAGAATGAGAAATTGGGGGAAAACATAGAGGACAACAACAACAAGAAAGCTAGTAAAGAAAGAAAAAGGAAAGGAGAAGAGAAAGAAAAAGAAAAAGAAAAAGAGAAAGAGAAAGAGAAAGAGAAAGAAAATAGGAAAGAGAACAACAGAAATGAACTGAACAGGGAGAAATGGAAAGTGACAGAGGACAGATTACCTGTACTCAGGTACAACTGCACCTTGCGAGGGTCAAACTCAGCACCACTATATCCCAGAGCGCACACAATACGCCCCCAGTTGGCATCTTTGCCTGTATATATATATATATGTTGCAAAAAGGGAGAAAAAACAATGTGTGTAAATGTGTAAATAGAGCTGATGGAAGTAAATAATGTACTGTAGGTCCAATGGTGACGAGAGAATGAGTGTGTATGCATGGACAGAGAAAAAAAAAAGCTTAAAGAGAGACAAGTTAGCAACACGAAATTGTAATTGCACATATATACATATAGAAAAAACAGATTGAAGATAAAGAGACAAGAAAAAGCATATAAGGATGTGAATATTTAAGTAAATATATATAATTAGTATTCAACAGAAGTATAAAAACAGCACAGACAATATATTAATATAAATGCCAATAGAACGTCATACCTTACACCTCACAGATAAATATGATATACTTAAATACAAACACACACATACACGCATACACATACACACATATAAATATTAAACCCATATAAACACGAATTCATCCTACCAAACATAGCGGTTTTTACGAGAGATGAAGTAGCAATAGCGGTTGCAGCAAGGTGTGCCTGGTGTCTATTTTTAGCCTCTTTTATTATGATTGTCAAAAATTTGGTAGCTCCCTCCCCATCCTGAATCTGCATCTGTGCCTGTGTGTATGTGTGCGAAATCAATGATATGTGTAGATGTATGTACTATATATACATGCATATATAGTGCTGGTATATAGACTAGTTAATAGGTACTCTATGCTATAGGGTAGTATTATGTTATTATAAAACGATGGCAAAGTTTGTCGAGGCTGAGGTACTTGGTAGGAGCATACAAATAGTACAAGTGAAGAAGAGAAAGAAGGAATTAAATGAAACGGCGTGCAAGCCATTCTGGCTAATGTTTGAAACAAGAACACAGCCGTGGCCTTCCCATTATACTATAATGAGGTGCTATTTGTAGTATGCCAGGACCTCTCCCTCATTTTTAATGAACTAGAAGCTACTGAGCTAGTTGCCATAGCTCTCACAATACATACACACACACATACATGCATATATATATATATATATATGCGAGTATAAACGTAAGTATAGATGTAAGGGTATGGGTGAGAATATACTGAATAATAGGTAAATAGGAGAGTGAAGTGATGATAGCAGGAATGTAATATATTCTTTTACTGTGCCCGTATCCACCCCACACTTAGACCTAATAACCTGAATACCTACCAATCTCTGTGCACTGCTAGTGATGGCATCCTGTAAGACCAAAAAAGAAGGATCCTTCTCATCTGTCATAGTCCGACCTCCTGATGCTCCATTGGCTAGTATCTATTTTAAAATTGTTATTCTATTGCACATTGTACTTTAGAATAGAAAAGTACAAGGAAATGGAACAACCAAGGGCTATATATTTACCAACAACGGTTTTAGTTGTTTAGTGAAAGAAAAGTAAATGAGGGCATGGGAAGAGGTGTAGAAAGAATAAAGAGATGAAAGTGAGCAATGGTATATGTACAGAAGAAGAAAAATTAAGATATGAATGGAATGGGGGATGGGAACAAAACTATTATATTGAAACAATAGAGTTAAAGCTAGGTATGTGCTTGTATTTTTGCATGTAAACAGGGGAATGATTGTGAATAGACTAGGGAGGTGGGGAGAGGAGAGGAAGTGGAAAATTGGAAATAGGGAATACATATTTTTTTTCATTTGAAAATATAAATTTTTGTGCATGTATATGAACATAATGTGAATTGGTGTATAGGTGCATAATAATAAGTTATGAACTATGTATAACTCACCACAAAGGAGTCGTTAGTGCTTGTGTCCCCATCAATCGAAATACAATTGAATGATCGATCAGCAGAGAATTTGACAGCCTGTCCGTATGGAGTATGATAAGGTAACACACACACACACTATATATATATATATATATATCCTAGTAGTATTGCTAGATTGGAGAAATACAGCTATATATCCCAATGAAAGTATTAATTATTCTCAAGGAATAGAAGAATATAAGGTTAATAGTCCAACAGGGCTGTCTTGGACACTAGTCTAAATACTAAACAAAAACAGCAGAACAATTCTAGCCTATAAATCTGTATGTTTAATAGTATATGCTCTGTGAGGATTATGTATTACCTTTGATGCTCACCTTATTAAGCAGACTTGTGCTGATATTAGCATCTGTGGCTATTACACATAACATTGTGGCCTGTGGGTAAAGAAAGGTTATGTTATTGGAGTGTGTGTGGTATGGGAGGTGTGTTATTATTGTTTGTGTTGTGAATAGATAAAGAAAAAATAGAGTTTATGAATACTTATGGTTGATAAAGTAGAACGTTCTGGTATATGTTTTGTATTTTTTTTGTGAAGCTGTGTGTAGTTGTGCATGTATATGTAGGGGTCAACAGAAGGAAATTAAAATGAATGTGTAAATAAAGAATGGAGAGTAAGGGAAAGAGAGAGAAATTAGTTGAGAGCCACTGAAGAAAAGTGGGACCAAACTATGTGTACCTGTGCATAGTATATATGTATAAGAGTTAGCAAGAATAAGTCAAAATGAATTTGTAAATAAAGAAATAGAGAGGGAGAGAAAGAGATAAAAGCAGATTGGGAACTTGACGAGGAAGAGTAAACTTCATTGTATATATAATTTTGTATATATTATTGTGTCATGTGTATATGAGCTAATGAAACAAACGAGAATGGATTAGTAACAAACAAAATCGAGAGTGAGGGAAAGAGAGAAGAATGGGTTGAAAGGTTCAGAAGAAAGATGAAGCCCATCTACCATATTACCATATTAGGATGGATCATGCCAGCCCCTTTGGTTATGCCAGTCAGAGTAATTTCATCTTCAATTCCTGGTATCTTAACAGTGCGACTGACAAGTTTACTCTGTGTTTATCCATTACTTATAGGTAAATTATAATGGTAGTGTGTGCCATGATAATGGTGTCCGTGTTATTGCGGATACACAGTCACATATAGCCAATCTATAGCTATGTTATATGGGTTATGCACAGATGATATTAATATATGTACCCTTTAAGGAAAATAAATATCAAGGCACACGTACATGTATATAGTTTATATAATAGTTAAGGCAGGAAAGTAAATGGAAATAAATATATGCCTCTGGTAAACTTTTATTTCTTCGTTCTTCGTTCTTCGTTCTTTTACATTTCTAACCAAATCGCATTCTATCATTGTAATCTATGTAGCTTTTAATCAATCTAGCTGTCCATGCATCCTGTTGTTCCTAGTTTTGTTGTCTGGTTTTCTTTTCGTATATTTCACTTTTGCCTGGTTATATACACATATATATATGGCTATTATATTGCTTTATTTAACTGGCCCATTACATATTCAATTTTATATACTCATATATCTCTATATCACTATTTATACCTTCATTTATCTAAAAAAAAAAAAAAAAGTTAAATAAATAAATTTTCGAATTTTCTTTCCTCATACACTGTAATCCAAACCCCTTTAAACTTTAAACAAATAAATAGGGCAATGAATCAGTCAGTGAAAAAAAGGCTATGCTTATTTAGTATAACTGTAAATGGGTAGTCTCGGTAAGAGCCGGAAAGAACACATATATTACACATAGATACGTGATCAATAATTAATATATTTATTTCACTACATATGTTAAATGTTAAATGGTGTGTACACCAAAACAAAAGAATTAGAGTATAAGATGAAAAAAAGAAATTAATTGCAAGGCTAGGTTACCACTGACCACTGTATCTGTGGTCATAATGGCCTTGGAAGCCTGAGTCCACCCATGATAGCTTTCAGATACCTTACTGGACACACTACTCATTCCTGCATACATTCCCAAACACACGAGAATGTGTGGGTTACATAAATATATCAAACATTGTGTTTTACTTATCAAGCTGGTTATTTTAGTTCATTATTTTTTCACTTCCCTCACACTTTCCCCTGTGTAGTGTTTGCACATGCCCCTTATTTCTTACCATTGTTAATTTTATCCATAGGAAGATGCTGACCAATCACGCCGGTAGACATAACAAGACTGGACAGACCTTTGACCAGCCCTTGTTCACTACATATATTTGTCATGAGCTTTGCATTATCAATTCCTTCTTGACCTGTACATGCATTGGCACAACCACTGTAACCTTATTGATCAGTTAATGTTAACACGGGGGCAGGTACTACATCATTATATCAGATATATGATAAACTATAAATAACAATTGAAGTGCAAAAAAACCCATTATTATTATTATTATTATTATTATTATTATTATTATTATTATTATTATTATTATTATTGCCACAGTGTTAAAATGTTTACCCTGTACTCTTTAAAACCTATTTATGCATATAATTCACATTATAGCAAAAGATCAAGACCTACCTATTAATAACAATTCCCCCAATGCCATTGCTACCATGGGCCTTGATGTTTTCCTTGGAAATGATTACAGGGGCAGCCGCAAAAAGGTTCTGTATGCATGTTTATTTAAAATATTTATTGATATTTTAATATCAGGTGGAAGCCATGGACTTCTATGCATATAATTAGTCTATATCTTTATAGAGAATAGAAACCATATACCTCAAGACAACGTAGATAAATTTTGCTTGTCTGCAACACCCACCACTGAACTCATATATTATTGTTCTTACATACTTATTTGATTGCCTTTATGTTTCCCTCTATGCCATAACCCTTACATACAATAGTTACACTAACTTTTGTGAAGACACCAGCGGCATTGCAGGGGCGATCACTTAAAATCATTGCCAGATCTAGTCCCCCTCTTTTCTTAATCAACGATTCAACCCCACCAGCTCTAAAGCCTCGAGCCACCTTTGTCATTGCCATTTTGCCTGTTTTCTGGTTTTCAATTTTTTTAAAAACCAAAATCTTTTCAGGTATGCATGAGGTAAAATATGTGGATGAAATGACATAAATTTCTTCTTTTGCAGGCCAACCCTAAGACAAAAATTAAAATTAAATGTTGTATCTTGGGATGCATACGTCAATAAATAATGCAGTGCAGTTGAAGCTAAATAAGCTGTCATTAGATTAAGCTCAGTATTAATATATACAAAAGGTTTTTTTTTTTTTTTTTGTTTTTTTGGAAACGAAGATAACATGGGACATGGTATGGTTGTTGTACAGAATGATATATTGGGAAGGTAAATAGGCAGCAAAGAATGTGAAAGTTGTGGAATGAAAGGAAAAATAATAATAATAGAAAATCAGTAATAGATATGATAATATACGTTATTGGAGTGGCTATCTGTATATCAAGTTAAGCATCTAGATATTGATATTTATCTGGGTAGAGCGCGTATATTGAACCTTAGTTTGATAGATACCTTATTAAGTCCACGTTCATACACATATACAATGTGATTTTATACCGATTAAAAAAATAACAAGTTTTTGTTTGATTTCTTTATTAAAACCCAGTAATAAGATAAATATGAAGAAGTAAATAACCATACATATATATGTAATAGGTGCATTAATATAAATATAAATATAAATATGATAGCATGAATTAATAACAATAATCATGTATAAAAGTAAGAGAACAACAGAGTTACTTAATATTCAAGTATTATTACCATATAATAACTATATATATGTGTTTCTATGTATATGTGGATGCCCAATGGCATAATCACAGTTAAGCTTAAACGCCAAATGTAACTGAAACCTGTAAGGTACACTGACTCTGAAAACAATGTCAAAAATGAATAGACAATTACTGAAAATATATTTTTTTTGTGTTCATCTGTGTGATATTCTAATTATAAGCGAGCATTTTTGTTATTTAAATTGAATAACTACGAGTATTCTTGAAAATAAACAGCATAACAGTAATGGTTGTTGAAATTGTGTGACCCTTACCATATATATTCTGATCAGCCGCTCACATAAAATATTAACATATGACAAACATTTCTTGATATATATATGCTTGATGTGTACAATCAGTTCAACAAAGGCAACAGATTATCCTGATAGATAAGGTTTGAACTCAGAACTCGGGAGACGAAAATAAAAAGGTGGAACATAACATCAATAGCACTATCTGATCGATTGGAATGAAAGGCTTGTATAATAGGCTGCTAAAATAATGCCTGCAGCCCATCAATTGAAAAAGCAAACTAATCGTCCATACCCCGGGATAAAAGTTTAATTGATGAAATCCTATTGGAGGTATTTTGTTAATTTTCTCCCATCAGAAATGGGCAAATATTATTTTATTGCGTTTATGAAAGCCAATGAAAAACAAGATTTTCATATCAAAGCAATCATTAGTTCCTCAATACAGCTTTGATTAGTTAAAATCCAATTGTATAATCAAGTAGGTTTGTTTTTCCTTCAATATACATGTATATAGCTTTATATGTTACCATTCTGAGCAATAATTTTCTAGGAACAAAATATGAAAGATTTATTTATGAAAAGGATTCTATAGTTGTTGCTCTGCATGTTAATAAAGTGTAGTTATATCAGGAAATTGAGAGCTACATCCAAGCTAATTAATAAAGCTATAGATTGGCATTCAAATTCTTAATTCATTTAATTTTACAAGATAAATATATACTATGATTGGCTCCGTAAACTAATCCTGAAATAACTTAACTAAGTTCTGGGTAGGAAATAAGAGGCAAATAAGTCGATGTTAGACAACGTATATAGTTACTTATTAATGACATTGTTAATCTACTTCACTACTGTTTGTGTAGCTTAATGATTTTTGTAAAGATTGCCTTCTTTTGAAGTTGCAAAAATATAACAATTCTTAGAGAAAGTTCTAACGGTTTTTTATCATTCTTTTAATATTGAATCTCTCCTTCTCCTTATAGGCCTCTGGCTTTCCTATAATAGAAACAGATTTACAGAGTACTATTTAGGCTTTTGTATTCTTTTTATTATTAATGTAAACATGCTGATAAGAGAAAACAAGTGTTAATGAAATATGATATTCAATATTCAGTTACAGTAGCAAAACTTCATATTAATCCTCACAGCCAATAAAATTACAACACATTCTCAAAAGTGATTGCCTAAAAATAAAAATAGGATAATTGCGAGATTTATGCACTATAGTGGATTTGTTATCCAAAATGCTTTAATGATGTTTTAATGCCAAGAGCTAGGATTGAGATAAGATAGAATAATCCTTCCTTTTTAGAATGGTATCTAGTTAATTGAAACCATCCGTATAAGATGAAAACTGTTTAGTCACATCAAATATCGTTCATATTATTTTAATTATTTCTGCAATATATAATGGTTGCATTCGTATATTTTTTTTCTGGGGCGGCAGAATTATACGGAAATCAGAAACTGCACTAGATGGCCAACTAGTTAAACCTGATGTTCATGCATCAGTAGAAGACACTAAAATATCGATTTATGACACAAGATTAAAATTATAGATACTGTACTTACTATAAATTACAAAGTAAAACGCTAAAAGTTCCATTTAGTTCTGATCAACAGCGTGGGTTACAATTAAAACACTCCAAAGCTATAATTTATGTTACCTCTTGATAATTCTTTAGATAGTTAATTGCAGGTAACAATTCAATAATTCAAATAGAATCTAGCACACCAGATATTAGTTTTATTTCGGAAAAACTTTGGTTTTAATCTCTTTTAAACATATTGCGGTGAGTTAGACTTTATACCAAAGGGATTTTAATAAATAAATATGCTTCTGGTCCAAGTAAGTCATCCAAAATCCTGAAATAATAGACACACTAAATAGTTTGGTATCCCTGAAGTTAGCATTCTCCGAGTTTATTAATTACGTATAGGGATATTTTTTGACGGGATAACAATATCAAAATCTGAAACAAACAGTTTTAGAATCAATAAATCCCAGAAACGCGTATTGTTAAATAAATCTAAACATCAGTACAAAGAACACGGGTAAATAACATTTTATAAAAATTAAACTGGGACCAGAAAGAGGTATTCTCTCAATATTTACATCTTCATACGCCTGTTTGGAGAGTATATACTTTAACATTACCGCCTGCTACTGCGTATACTCCTAGTTAGCTCCAACCCAAACACAGCCATGCTACTCTTGCGTATGTGTATATCTACATCCACTTCTGTATATCCATAACTACGTGTATGTACATATGTATTATGTACGTGCATAGGTAAGCAAATATATCCATGCACTTTTGAAGTAAAAAAGATATTAAATTGAACACGACCAATAGGGTGGTAAGGCATAAAGATATGAACTACTCTCCTTCTTTCTTACTTCTATTTCTCACCTAGAGTTTCCATTTAAAAGTGGCTAGATCACCACCCCTCTCCATCACAGTCTTGACCTTTCCTAGATCAGGTAGAAGCCAATAGGTAAGCAAACTCCGCAGCATACGTAATTCTGTTGCGCTTAATAGACTACAGATCTGTACTCGTGAATTCATTTTTCCTGATATCGTCTTTGTCTCGTAATCCAGTTTGGCTATGCCGTTAACAAACGAATAACTAAGATTAACTGCCCTGCAATTACCAGTTCGAGCAGCCAAAACAAACTGGTTGAAGCAATCCATGAGATCCTCTGGATCGAGATTGTCCACTGTAACACATAGCCTGGGAACATATACAGGTTTACAGGTGCTACCTCTCACGTTCATGTTATTTTCCCACAAGAGCAGGCCCTTGGGGTCACGAGCAAGCCCATTGGCTTGAATGTATCCTAACAACTGATGATCACCACATATAGTCATACCATCATCCTCCAATCTATTATCAATTACCACACATCGCACCTTAGCTTTCATCGCACCCTTTTCTTCCCTTCCATCACAACAGGGTGCATACCACAGTCTGCCCTGACTAGGTCGTGACTCCACGTTACCTTCCACATCTGATTCAGCAGTGCGCTCACCTGTCCATGCATAATATTCAACCCATCCAACTTGTCCAGCCCGAAGCTCGGCCAAAAATTCTTCAAGATCTGAGTTGAACACTTGACCGGAGTTATAGAAGGACGAGAGACTATTGCGATGTAGTTCAGTCCAACCCTGCATGCTGTTAGGGACCGTCTTATTGTTGTATGTAGTTGCCTTCCATTGTTGCGCAAATGCGGGCTCGACCGATGTTAAGCTCACCTTTTGGAGGGATGACGTGATACGCGTGATTTCGGCTTGCACCTATATGTGGAAAAGTGTAGGATTAGTAGTGATAGTATTACAGATCAGGATATATATATACATGCAAGAAAAACTATAAATAAGTAGGGAAATAACAAAGTGGGGCGTCGGGAGGAATAAGAAATATAAATATAGATATAAGTATGGGAGTAAGAGAGTACAGGCTATAAAACCATACACAAGAATATAAAAACAAAATATTCTCCTGCTATCCTTCTCATCTCAGTATATATATATTATGTATATGTAGATAGAGTGAGAGAGAATCAATGCCCTCTTTTACCTTGGGCACAATAGGTCTAGACACCATTAATGTCATGTATTTGTCATTTTTCTTATCGTCTCTAACCACTACTACAAAGGAGTACTGGGAATTATTGAGAGCCAGGCGTTCCATCCACACCACATTACTATTTCCATTCTTGTACTTGCCCGTGGCTTCGTCAAAAAAAGATCTAACAATACATGCTTCCTCCTCCTCATAGCACGACTGATTACTGTGTGTATGTGCATGGGTGGGTAGGTGGGTGATATGATAAAGGTATTAGTAATAAGAGATTATTAAAGAATTAATAAGAACTATTTGTATACCAAATGGAATATGAATATGTGTTGTATATGAGTACATATATATGTATATATATAAACATAGCAATAACGGTGGTAGTGGCTATAGATGAAAAAATGTCTACCATAAATCATGTGTTGAGGGAGAACAAATGTATAACATAGCGGTTAAGAAAACTATAAGAATCATTAATATATATAGGGTTGAGCACATAGAATGTATTATTAATTGAAAAGAAAACATGAAAAAATATAAAATTACATAAAATTTTATATACAAGCAAGTGTCTACGTATGTGAGCTAAAAGACTAAGCCTAAGAGCATGATTTGATCGGCTACTTAACATGTTGATGTGATAAGAACGGACCTGTCTTCAGGATAAAGATAGGCAGCGCTGTGCCTTATATATATCCTATGCAAATACATGTCTGTCTTTGTTTAGCAGAAAGATGGTCAAAGGAAAAAAAAGAAAAGGAAAGATAAAGATAAATGGGGGTAAGTGGAGATAACAATGTTAGAGAGAATCAACTTGGGAGAAACATTAGGGACCTGAAAGAAGAAAGCAATAAAAGAATAAGAGAACAGAACGAGAAAAGAAAAAAAAAGAGAGAAAAATAAATTCCCCTTACCTATCCTCAACATCCCCTTCATTATCGCCTAGGGCAACCTTGGCACTAGATGTGCTGATCGTCCTATTACGTGGGTGTGCATTGCTGAGAGCAGAGTGCGTCATATTTACATCATTCTGTGTAGCTAACTGTGTCTGCATAGACGTAACTAATGCTTCCATCCGGGCAAGCCTATCTTGTAAAGAGTCTACTTGCTGTGTACGTGTGTGTATAAGGTGGTGTATTGCGAAGGAAAGGAAACCAAAGAAAAGAAAAGATATAGAAGGAGAAGAGTTAGTAGAAGGAATTGTGGATGTAGAGAGAGAGAGAGAGAGAGAGGACAGAAAAGGGTGAGGCAAGGTAGAGTGAAGCATTGTGATAAAAGCAAAGTGCAAGCGAGGAAAAAATATTACAAAGAGGGATAATTGGGATGCATGGGATACAATATGAGGTATTAGCTCATTACATTTGCATAGAAAATGTGTGAATGTATACGTAAGTGAGGAATCGCTTATCTACATACAATGTATATTTACACAGACGATAGAGAGGTGAACGAGAGATTCAATGAAAGAGGAGAGGTTGAAAAGAAGGAAAATAAAGCAAGATCACTTAAGGAGGGAGGGAGCTTCATTTTTATACGTATATGTATCTTTTTACCTAGTTATCTTTGTGCTATGAATAGTATGGTAGGTAAGATTGTTTTTTTTTTAATCTCTTGTAAAGGAAAAGGAGATAGTAAGAACACAAAAGCAAATACACGTATGTAAATGTGCATATAAACGCAAGCATCCACTCCTCACTCCTTCCCCTCCCATCACTCCATTTATCTATATATATAAATTGGCGTAGTGTCTGATGTGGTAATGTGTATTATTTCGGGAATCATAGTAAAGGCAAGAGCGCGCATATAAACTATCAGACACAATTTTAATCTCTTGTATATAACAGCAGTAAATTGTATGTGTATATGAGGACGGAAGGAAAGGGAGGAAGGAGTTGGGGGGGGTGCTCAAGGCAAATACCATTTGCAAATCCTCTGCAGCTGCCCTCCAGTCAATATTGCGGTCATCATCGGAGTGTGAAGTTGGGGTGGCTAGGGGTGATTCGATCTCTTTCACAACATCATTATCCTCATTTTCCTTATTCTCTTCAACTATATCAGGTTCACTATAGTCCGAGTATTCCCCATTCGGACCGTAGTCCTGACTATCATCCTGACTACGGAGGAATATAAGGTGCGTGGTTTAGTATGAGTGTATGTATTGATATATCTAGAGAGAGAGAATGCCAATAAAGTGCATAAACCAAATATAAGAAAGACTATATATATACTTTTAGAAGGATACTCGGTATTAGCGTGTAGTTGATTTGTATGATAGGATAGTTAGTTAATAAATAGAGCCCGGAAAAAAAAAACACACCATAACTACAGAGAGACGGAGATACAATTAATAAAAAAAGTGAAAGGAAAGATAACTGGAGTGCGCGAGGGGAGGTAAAGGCCGGGACGGTAGTAAGTATTTCAAAATAAAGCATAAGTTATGGTGTGAAAGAAAGAAGAGATATGGGTGAACAAGTAGAAAGTGAGAAAATAGAAGTGTATTTAAATATATGTAAAAAAACAAGAAAGGTTTGTGATAGGATTTAAAGTCTATAAGAGAGCTTGGTAAGTTTAATTAACCAGTTAGTGAGTTATATTCCATAATTCCATATTAAAACGAGAAGGAAAGCGGAGAAGGAAGAAGGGAAAGGAGAAAGAAATATATAACTTAGACTGCCATGTACTATCATTCCAATTACTTTACATGCAACCTAGCCCAACATTGTCCCTTAACCACAACAGAGCACATACCCATATTCGCATTCGTTGGCAAGGTAATCGCCATAGTAATCCATGTCATCTTCGTCACCTGTGACATCCACCTCATCATCCTCATCACTATATCCTTTCATGTAGTTATCAAACTCAGGCGCACGACCTCCATACAATGGCCTCGACCCGAATCCAACCAGTTCAGAAGGTTTAATGTCAAACTTAAGTGGCGCATCAAACGCATTTTGAGCACTAGTACCTGCCACATTCTCAATCTTAAAGTTGCTGAAGTTAGGAAGTTTTGGAGGTTGTGCTAGAATAGGGTTGAGTGGAGTGCTTGTAGCATTTGCCTGGCTTGTTAAAGGCTGTGAGGTCATCTGACTACTATTGAAAGTAAATGTAGGCGTGGTGGTAGTGTTGTTGCCGCCAAAGATGTTCTCAAGAGGAGAGGGTTTGGTTATAGCAGCCCCACCAAAGGGTGTTGTCAGAGGGGAAGTTTCTTTATTCAAAGAGGGAGAGGGATTAACTCCGATGCGGGAAAATACGGATGCATTGGTTGTTTGTGTGGCCACCGGAGTAGTTCCTGTATTGAAAGTAACTGTCGAAGAGACAGGTTGCGGCTTGGCGAAAGCCATTGTGGGTGGTATTCCTGTGGAAGGGGCTGCGCCGAAAAAAGGAGAAGTGGACTGTCCAAACATGGGTGGGGTGAAAGGTGTGGCAGTATTATTTGCTCCAAATACAAGGGTAGAGGGGCCTGGCTTGGCCCCAAAACCAGAGAAGGAAGAAAATGCCCCTTTGGGTTGGTCCTCCGCATCATTAACTTGACCCAACAGAGGCTTCTGTTGCCCTTGGTTAAAAGACAATCCAAACGACATGTTCTATTCGTTATCTACAAACCTAACTGCTAGTGCACACAGCAACAAACACCACAAACAAAACAGTCAAAGTTGGCACACTTGCCAAAGCTGGAAATATACTTCTAACGTAATACAGTTATTACCAGTTAGTTATTTTATACGCGTGTTCTGATTTTCGTCCAATGGTGTGATAATGTGTCATTTAGCAGGAAATTGTGAAGTTTATCTTGAAATTATCATGTATATTATATTTTTTAGTTTGTTGGATGGAGTCACCTTTTGCTCTTGATGTTGTTACTGTAATGTATATTAATGAAAGCCTAAAATAGTAATACCTTGTTTAAAAAGTGATAAGGAAGATATGTCTTTTTTTTTTGAATGGTGTAGGTTGTTTTAATAGATGAACTCAAGTAAGCATATTCGGTATATAACGTTTGATAGGGCTAGAACGTTTCTACTATGAATATTTAACAGCATACTTTGGACTCCTTTAGAGTAGGATAGGTGGGTATTATCGGGGGTTTCCAGTTCTTTTTTTCTTTTTTTAATTTTCTTTTTTGAGATTAGTTCGGACATAAATCTCAATTTTCACGAGTAATCAAAACATCCTGTAATTTGTTTGTGATTATTTTTTAAAATGTCGCTGTCACTAAAGACAAGGAATGTGACTTGCTTTCTGTTTAGAGCAGTTATAATATAGCAGGCCTTTTCTTGATCCAAACGCTATAAACCGAAGAGAAAAAAGGTGTACTTTAGAAAAGGGTCAAAGGCACATATCACTTTCATTTCTTGTTGCTTTAGTATTTTCTATCACGCAATTTACGACTAACAGTATGCCATCACACTTCATTCTTATTTTTTTAATCATTTTTAAAGAATAACATCACTATCCCATCGTACCACAATATTTAAACCCGCAGTAGATATACGTATTAAAACTGTGTTTAAAAATTGAATGATAACTAAGATGTATCAAGTTCCTTAAAAAGTTAACATTTTAAAATAATCTGCAAATTAGCTCTAGTTAATTAGATAAAAAAGGTTTTAAATCCGTGCACATCTGTAGTGGTTTTAAATATGAAAACAAGAAGGGTTCATGGGGTAGTTTCCAGAAAACTGATATAACTAAAACACATATTGGAACCAAAGTATTCACTGCACTTTTGCAGTTCAGTCTTTTATTTATTGTATTTGCTTCTTACCAGAAAAGAAAAGACATTCTTCCATAGTTAGTATTGATAGGAAGACTTGCAAATGATCCATGTTCTTATTGGTTCAGAGCTTGCTGTAAAGGTCGATAGCTCAGTCGATTCATAGAAATAGCAGCACGCTAAAAATACACAGCCAATCAGATTCTATATAGGTATCCCAACTGGTAATTGATTATTTTTTTAATTTGCTTAAAATTTAGAACTGGCTTTGAGCAAAAGGAGTATATATACTGGGCTCCAGACAATAGTAAAGGGAACGAAACGGTTAAGTCATAAACCACTGTTCAGTCGGCAAACAATAATATTAATAATATTAGTTATAAAAATTGATATTCCGGAATTCAATGTATCTTCGATGTTTTCATATTATGTCAATAATTTCTGAAGAGGGTGAAGTATATGATCTAGACACTTTACTAGAAGACCAGCTAGTTAAGTCTGGTTTCGCCTCTCAAAATATTAACAACACAGTGACCGTTCATCCATAACCACAATTAGATCGTAGTTAGTCCATATACGATACACACCTGGGAATTAAAGGCTTCTATATCTCGACCAATAGCGTGAGCTTGAAAAGAAACTATCAAAAGCTTTAGATAGTAGGTTTCTAGATGACAATCTTCAAAATAAAAACTTTGTATCCCCGATGCAATTTCTATTTCTAATAATATAGTATAATGAGATACTGTCAATTACAAATCACTAAAATATATCAAAATCAGAATTTTTTTGACAATGGTGTCAGTGTATTTATTGATTTTATGAAATACGCCTTTATTGGTTTGTTGTTTAGAAGAATACAATCCAGGGTGTGATATAATGTCTAACTATTCTATACAATCTCTTGTTGATGATTAATTATTTGTAGAAGTATTTTTTTCTGGCCTAGCATTGAAAAAAGTTACTTGATCCGATCCTTCTTCAAGGCTCAGTTGAAATGGTAGGGGTCATATAAAAGGCGTGTATGCAGACTCTCTAGGCAATTGGCTGTGACAATTATACCCCCGCTCTAGTTCAAAGGGAATCAACGTTTGATGCACTTAGGTGCTAATTTAGATATTGCACAATGAGATCGATCAGTAAGAGCTGCTTTATGACGATGTAAAAGAAAAGTCATTATTTACATTGTTATAAAGCACCTCTTACTAATCGATCTCATAGTGCAATATTTACATTAGCCAACGCCACAAACAAATGGCAGCATCAACAACTGCAGCTCATATCTGTGCAACTTGCCCAGCACCTGAAGAAAATCGGAAGTTCAACCTCTGGGCGCCGTGAGCAGAAGCAGAAAGACCTCCAGCATAAATAGAAATTTAAGAAGATGCATGATCTGATGCATTTGCAGTATGAAAAGGTCCAAACGCAATTAGCCATCACTCAACCCAATCTCCAACAGGAACGTGCTGAAGGGACTGCAGCACAATTAGCGGCAACTCTATCTACTAAACGGGCAACACATCAACAGCAACAGATTCGTACCATGGCCCATGGTGTGGAACAAAAGTGATATGTGTTGATCGGAACAGTCAAAAATATTTCGGACATAATCGATACCAAATATATAATGTAGATATTTATATTCATTCTAGCCATTTTATATTATATTTAAAACTATACTTGAACTTATATAAACTAGCTATTGATATAATAATTTATTTCAAAATATGATACTGAAACAATTTAAAATAACATTGTGTTTCTAATCTATTAGGGCTAATTGC
>NAOQ01000779.1:11867-30161 GCA_002751075.1 Ichthyophonus hoferi
ACCGTATGGAGTATATTGTATAGAATGTATAGTATATAGTATAGAATATATAGTATAGACTGCAAAATGGATATACTATGATACAAACCACAATCAGGTGGTACCCTGCACATAATAAATACGCCTCTATTTTTTTAATATCTCCCCTCTCCCTCTCCCTCTCCCTCCCTTTTCTACCTTATTAATCCTAGCTTTCTCCGCCATCTCCTTCACGGTTTTCTGTTCGGCTAACTCCTCCTGAATCATCTTCTCTTCCTTTGTTAGTAGGTCTAACTTAGCTTTATTAGCTAGCTTGGTGCCAGACATTTCCGCCACAATACTCTCTGCCTCACACACTAGCTTATCACTCAGGCCATACAGCACCGTGGCACGTAGGGCTTCTAGCGTCACCTCTCCTCCCGTCACATACATAGCCCTGGTCAATAGGATTAAAGAGGCTGGAACACCCTCCTGCAGGAAGGGGAAAGAGAAGGAGAAGGAAAAGGGAAAAAGGTAGGTGAGTATGTATAAAAACATATGTGCGTATATAGGTGTATACGATTATACATGATTGAATTAATCGTAGTATAATGTAACTAGGGAGTGTGTGTGTATTTTATGTAGACGCCAATTTATTTTATCAATGGGGCGCATAGTGTGATTGATTGTAAATTATATTGACGATATAACTAGTGAATAACAAACGAGTAGGTGAATCATAATAATAATATCAAAAATATTACATATTGCACCGTAATTACCGACTTACTTCGTAGAAAAAAAGTGCTTGTCACTGTTATTGCTATGTGTAATACTATAACAGAATAGCAATCAACATAAGAAATAAGAGTAAAAGACGTGCACATAATGTGGGGTGATGTTTATTGGGATATATTGGTATGTAGGGTATATGCTGGGCAGCTTGGTAGGTTTAATGGCAGGAAGAGACCTGACTGGAGGAAAGAAGAACGTATCAAGGAAACAATGCTATGCCCTATAGAAGATTAGAAAACATGAAGAAAGAAAAAAAAAACATAAAGAGAGGGAGAGAGAGAGAATGTATATTTATACAACGGGCCTATACCTTCTGGTTCAGCTCGAGCCATTGCTCTAAATGCTTTCTCATCTTGGTAAGTGGTACACCTATAGACCTCATCCCTCTCTCTTGGCAGGCCGCCTGTAGCTCGGCCACAGTCAAGCTATCCACTCCCTCCTTAATGATTAACTGATCATCCGCCTTGAGCTTCCTATTGGTTATGGTAAAATTGTATCACTATGACGTCACTATGACTAGGTGTATCCCAATTGACCTTTAGTCATAGGTCCAAAGTCACCAAGTGGTCCTCTCCCCCTTCTCTCCTCCCCTCCCTCTCTTTCTCTCTCTCAAGTAACATACAGGCTGTCCTGCCTAATATTATCATTTATCTTTACAACTCGGTAGTCATATTAACCATATATATATATATGTATATATGCATCCCCTATACCTATAATACATATAATGCCCATCTCATACCTCAACATAATTCGCAAATGAAATCGCAGCATACTACTAGTGCCGTACGCTGGTTGGTTGAGAAGGGTCAACAAAGCCACCAATTGGGGCCTGCTTAAATTATCCAAGGTTAATTCGTCCTCAAATAGACGAGAAAAGGCTAACATCTCCTGATTGGTCATGGTGGCATTGCCTGCTCTCATCTTAGTAAGTACCTGTGAGAACTCCGCCAATCCCCCCTTGGGTCCCTTAGCTTTATTGGTGGCTGCCATGTCGGCTACAGTATCCTGTTAGTGTTAGGGAAAGAGAAGAGAAGAGGCGAGAAGGGGTGAGGGATATATACATGTAATGGCTTACAACTACAACAAGGAAGCACAATGAGAAGGCTATGCTAGCAGGAATAGTCCACAGTCATAGTCTACAACCTCTAAAGAATAAAGTGGTATTCTTAAATGGGTTATATGAGTGAAACAGAACAGTGGAGGATCTAAATGGAATGGAAAGGCTGTGTATTGTAAGGAATAAACATGAATTTAAGGTTAGAATGTGTGGAAGAACATGTAGCATGGAACAGGTGTGTTTAATTTAGCACACAGCAATATAATACAATACAATCTAGTATAATATAAATATAATATGCATTTACTATTGACTATTGACCATAGGCAAGGTACACAGGGTTCAGTCCTAGACACCACCACACAATACCCTTGGAAAAGAGGTGAATATATATATATATATATATCATTTTAAATTGATATGAAATTTACACAAAGGCTCCTAATAACGCTAGGTGGTTGGTACACATACACTTAAATCCATTCTACCAATCACCTTTACTAACTCTGACAGCCCATTGGCTTTATCCATATAGCTATAGGCAGGCCCTATCTCCCTCTCTCTCTCTCTCTCCTTCCCTCTTTATAACCTAATAGGTAAGTACCTGTAAGAATTTAGCAATCTGTAGCTTAGCCTTTAACTGCCTCATCTTTCTCTCATCCACTCTCTTCCTATCATCGAAGGTAGAAGGTAGCATGTTAGGAAACAGCTTTAGGGCCACGGGAAGAAGGATTTCCATAAAAGGAACAATGATAAACACCATGAAGGGAACCAATCGAAAAAGATCAGCAGAGGTGCGCACCAATTGTCTTTTCTGTCGGCGAGACAGGGATTCGCCATTGGCTACTCTGTAAACGCCAGGATATTAGTATCAGCACACCTAAGAGGGAGAGGGAAAGTAGAGGGGAAAGGAGGAAAGGAGGGGGAGAACGGATAGATTATTGTTACGGTAAATTAATACATACATATCTGCGTGTAGGTGTATATGTAGCTGTAATAAGCAGAATAGGTGGGTTGATGTGAATAAGTTAAAACTGAAAAGATAATGTAAAAGTGTATTTGTGGATACAAATTAGATAAGAAGATATATATGTATTGTGGGTAGGTATGTTTATAGGTATGTGTGTAGCAAGACTATATATAAGGGAGATATGAAGATACATTTTCATGTTGGTACATGCTAAAAGAATGAGTGTGTAAATTGAGCAGTGTAAACAGCAGTGTAAACAATAAAATAAGTTATGATATGGTATGTAGGAGAGTAGTAGATGGCTGTAAAATAATTAGTTAAAAGCAACGTAATAAAAATAAAAGAAAAAATGACCAGGGAGAATGCTTGCAGAGGTAAATTGAGCAAGTGATGAGTGAAAAAACGAGAGTAGGGAGTAGTGGTGCAAGAAAAAATAATGCAAGTCAACAGACAGAAAGCAAATTAAAAAAAATTTAAAAAGAAAAAAAGGAGAGCAAGAACACACAGGGAATACAACATGATGGGACATACCTGAATAGCAACTTGGACGAGATCGACAGGTCCATCCCTAGTAATTTAAACCCGCTGTAATAGTGAAGCACCTCACCTTTAATCCTCTGCCATATACTTGGCTTTTCTGTTGCTACCAAAGCAGTTACAGCCAGAGCATTGGGTGCTTTAAGAGTGGTTTTGGTCGCCTCTGCAGCTACATTATCAGCTGTGGTTGTTTTTAAACGATTCGCTTGTTTCACAACCTTTGAATCTGTTGGTTTGTTAAGGCTTGGCTCAGGTTTTGGCTGTTCATTTTTGAATACAGTGTTTGTTTTACTTTTATCAGGGGTACAATAACGTCGATGTGGGGTCTGCTTCATAGCCGTTCCTACCCGTCCAAACCCAAATGGCCGATAAGCCACCAGCATAGGCGCCCGAGAGGTCCATGTTTGTAGTGCACGTTTAGTAATAATAGCAGTAGCAAGGGTTTCCTTTTGAAGAATAAAACGCAAGGACACTTGAAGAGCACTTGCTCTCAAAATTTGAGGCATGTTGGTAATATAGAAAAGAGAAGAAGTAAAAAATATAGAAAAGTGAAAAAGTAAAAAACTACAAGTAAAGGGCTGATATCTGGTATCTCTCTATATACGAGGGGCTAGGGACATATTTTACAAAGGGTAGTGCAAAGGTGAACCACCCATTTAAAACCAACAAAAAAAGTGTGTTTCCTAGCGTATGTATAATATAAATATAATAGGATATTATATAAAGAAGATATCCTATCATGAGCCCCTCCTTTCGTTAATATATATGTTATGGCCTATGTACAGTACTAGTTCTACTACTATTTATCATAAGCCATTATAGTATCAATAGATCACCTGCCCTACGGCTAAATCACATTTTTCCAGACGCGGGTAAATTTATTAAAAAAGATTGACTGAGTCACTTAAATGCATTTAATATCTGATTGGTGTGTAATTTTTAAATGATTTCTTGGATTATTTGATTATTTTCATTTTCTGCAACATCCAGTAATTTTTTATCTTCTCTATGTTATATATACCTTTATTTCTTTGATATCTCTCAGTTTATATGTATAAAATAACTGTAATTTAGATAGATTACCAGTCCCGGGTTAGGCCAATCATACAATAGCCAACCAACGAATGGTCAAGATTTAGAATGAAGCTATATTTGACTAAGACTGCGTCATTATATATGGCTATGACTAATATTAATTGGTTTTTCATAAGTGTAGTTACTTAATTAATGGTAACTCGGGATTACTTTAAAACATAGGAAAACTTTTTTTTTATTGAGTTATGAAATATTCTTGAGTTTGTCACTTCAGTCTCGCTTTTTTTTTTTACCCACCTCTTCCTTTGTTTTTACACATTTCTATCTAATCATCATTTGGCATCGCGATGTCGTGTCGCATATTGTCTATAATTGACTTTACTTAAATTATAAATATGTGACATGAAATTAATTAAAAATTACATTTAATACTAAATTATATTATGTTATATTATGTTATATGGTATGATGTTGTAAAGATTTATTTTTATGATATAATAGTATGTTATACTGTACTCTAGCTCTCGTATTGTATTGATCTATTATGATACTTTATTGGATTATATTATATTATATTATATTATAAACTTTATTTTATTTTATTTGCGAATGATGACAATTAAGCTAATAATCTGTATGACATTAAATTTTAATATTTCCGGTAGGCCGCCCAAAATTAATTATTAGATTCAGCAGAGATAGGCAAACAAATATGTCGTAAGCATTTAAAGGATTCTTTTATGAATAATTGTTTTTGTACTTTAAGAAGAAAATGAAATGTATTTACGTAGCTTAGTAATAGAAAATGTCGGGCTTGATGTTGTGAGCATGGTCGCCTATATCTACCATCCAAATAAGGTAGCTATTTTATGGGATCTTAGCAAATATTTGAAATTTAAATGTGTTAGGTGTTGTACAACAGCACTAATACTTACTGTTAAAACAGAAATATTTGATTAATTTGGATATTTCTTTATATAGTTAAAATCATTTACTATTACTAGAAATTACCATTACATACGTGGTCTAAAAAAGTTTGTACAATCTATTATTGGTGTTAAACGACAATCAAAAGATGATTGATCAAAATTGAACCAGCCAATGGCAGAGGCCCCGCGACTATATAATAAGCCATTTCAGATCATATGTTTTGAGTTCGGATAACGTTATTACTTAGGCGTATCATCTAAGACAAGCCCAGCAGCTTCTACCAGTGACTCTACAGTATTGCAACCGCTAAAGGGAGTTACAACAGTCTATATTTATATTGGGCAACTTCTTCCCATCAACAACACATCCACCTGACCATCAACCAATAACTGGTTGCCCAACTAATTGCGCCCTCCTCTCATAGTCCTATCAACCTTATTTCTTAACTTCTGTTCGACTTGTTTAATAATAAAAGTGTCCTGACCTATCTGTACTCCGTGTATGCCAAGGGTAACGTTTAAAAGCTCCTTAATTCGGCATTCCTTTAAAAAGAATATAGATTACGGGGACACTCCTGTCTCTACTTATTATTCCCAACACCTGTAAAGATGGTTCCAGCAATAATTACAGGACTGGCAGCATGCATGTCACTGGCGCCTAGTTATCCGATGTATTAAACATAATGGTTAATGGTTGCTTATCCTGAGAGTCAAGCATGGGGTGTTTTCTTTTATTCATAAAAATATATTTATAGAGCTTCAATTGGTTAAAGCCCGAATGTGCCTCCGAAATAATAAGTACACTGCAAGGTTTAACAGCCTTATATACACAGGTTACATTAGAAAAAGGCTATAGATACATATTTTCAGAGATTTGATAAGGTATGAAAAATGAAAGCTTCGCTTCTCATGACTAATTGACTAACATACCCACCTGAAACTATTTAGGCTTTTATGGAACATAAAAGTTCCTTATTAGGTTTAAGAAAATAGTCCATGCAGCTGAGCCGTCACGGGAATTTGTGTGCTCAGCATAAACCATTCTACAAATTAAATTTTTTAGTCTTGCCGGACTATGTATGTCGTGTTTGACACTTTCACACAATGACGTCATAAGCTAAATTGGGTAACAACGCCATAAACCATATTGGGTGTTGCTAGCGTCACGTTATCATCACTTTGCATAATAATTGTGGGATGTATTATATGCCAATCGATGGCGCTTGACGAATGTGTGAATATGAAAAATTTCTCTTCCGACAATGCTAATCAAGTCTGTTTTTCGAGGTTGAGGATTTGCAGACTATATATGCTCCATCTTATCTCTTTTGGTCTCTACAATGAGCAACCATCCCATTGGATAATAAATAGTTAGGTGGGCAAACTATTTTGTATAGAATGACGTGTCGAATGCTATTATTACTACCGCATCATTACTATCTATGTATGAAGTGGCTAGTATTTTTTTATATTTTTTCTACTGAGATAGTCAATTATATTACTATATTTTTTAATAATATTTTGTTACATAATTTAATTTTTAATTTTTAAGGGCCCTGTGGATAATCTCTATTAGCTTATCTAGATCTTGATATTCCAAATCGAATCATTTAAAACGTTTATAAATGCTATAAAAGGCTAATCATGTTTTAGGCTCATTTTACCATCTTGAAGGGAAAATAACTGTAGCCAATAACGATGTATAGAGGCTTTCAGCTATATTTGGATTGGTTATTGTGATGTACAATGGATGGATGTACTTGTTTTGCACATCTGTTCAGCTTCATCTCATTAGGGAAAATACTGGCTCTACCAAGCAATAGTAATTAGGAATACTCGAATGGAAATAATGCAGCATATACAAAATTGATTGTGTTTGTACGCTTTAATAAATCAAACCACCTGCTTAAAATACTGCCATCTTTAGCAATGACGACATCTCACCCAGGCAAAGTGATAACAGTATTTACCCAGTAAAGTGTACGAGTTGATATTGAATATTTTGAGGGTGGCTATTGTTTCAAGTTGGTCATACATGAATGATGTCTTTAAAGACGAATATTAAATACCTTTGTTATGGCGTTCATCTGAGAAATTATACTATTCATCCACATACCAAACAAATGTTTCATAGAACATTTTAAAACTATCTTTCATGGCCTCTGCTATTTCTTATGAAAATTGAGCAATCGAAGATTGTGTGGCATTTTTTAAAAAAAAGACTATTTAGTTCGATGAATAAGATTGTTTTCGCAGTTGAACACAATATCATAAACATGAAATACTCTAGTCCTTACTACAAAATGCGCTATCCTCTGGGCATTAAATATATTGTACATGATATTCACTTTTACTTCCTTTATGAAAAGGTGTGTTCTTCATGTTTTACTGTATACACCTAGTTTCTTATGATTTATTTTGGCTATGATTGAATTATAACCAGGCAAATACGTTGTATATATAAGTTAAATGCGTTAATGTCTTTTTTTTTTTACAAATATATGTCAACAAATAATGAATATTGATTAGTACAGAACATTTACCCAACGAGTGTAGAAATATTTATTTAAAACTTCTTAATATTTACATTTTTTGGTCTTTCTGAATCCATAATCTCAATTTAAAAACCATAATTGGATAAATAGCCATCAACTATTCGCTTTTACTAATCATTTGCCATGTATTTAATTCAAAAAATATTTACATACATGAATGGTTGATGTAACATGTATAGTAAGTATCTGTGAGACTTGATGATCTCGCAACAATGGTCTTAGAGAAATTTTGTATGAATATCTCAACTTCAACCGCAGAAAAGATCTTATTTGGGTTCCCATTATATTGTGAAAAACCGAGCACCTGTATCGTAGCATAGAAACTATGAAACTACAATTGAAAAAGGTTCTGATTGCACTAATCGATTCAGGGAGCTGGAGCAGAATATTGAGGATACGATAACACCTTCAAGGCTTGAATAGTGATGAATCCTAGCGTTATCGAGGATAAAAACAGGATTATTGATGCCTTTTTCATCGCACATCCTTTTAAAATCCACCAAACAAGCTTTGAAATCTTCCCTATTAACTGCTTTATCATAAACTTTATGTGTAAGATACTATGTTTAATCACAGCCGCGAAGCGCAAAATATTTCTACTGTGTACAGCGGCAACCGAAACATATGGAGAAATTCTAAGACGGGATCTTTCTTTTTGGTGGTCGGGTGGAACTGTAAATCCAACTTCGTCGCAAAATATTAAGTTTTTATCGTCAATATACTGTTCCAATTCCCTGAATCAATTAGCATAATCAAAGCGCTTTTTTACTATCGTTTCATCATTTTCATGCGCCGGCACAGCTACAAGGTTTTTCACTGTGTAATAAAAACCTGAAAACTTAATAAGATTCTTAATGGTCAGAGTTGAGACACTCCTAGAAATGTTTTCTTGGACCATCGTTGTAAGATCGGGAAGTCTTAAAAGGCAATTATTGTCAACCCAGGTAAGCAACTCTGGTTTTTAATCAGAACCAAGCTTTGATTTTCTATCCCTGCTCCTAGACCGTGCAGCAGTTATGTTGAATTCATTGAATCTCTTAACAATTCTCCAAGCCGTCTAGTAGTTCAGGGTTAAGGTCTTAACGATATATTTGATAGATATCCTTTTAACAGTTTTATACTCTATCACCCTTCTATCATCTTCACTTGCTCGACGATAGCTTCTGCCGCTTGTCATGAGAAATATCACCTTTAAAACTAAGTTTTGATGTTCTTTAAGCTTTGAAAACCACTTCTTAAAAAAATCCTTTCTTTTAATTTATACTCAATCTAGATGTTATCTGGTATGTCGTCAGCCAACTTATGCCATAATTGTTATATAACATGTTATCAGCCTCGTTTTTATCAGCATCATTTGCACAGTAAAAGGATATTACGTATGTTGAAATCAATCATAAATGTATGCAAATAATTCATGAGTTCTTCTTTTCATTTTAAAGGAGTTGGAATCTCTTGAAAACCATATTTCATATTACAGATAACAAGAAAAAATTAAACTACTGGTTTTATAGTCCATTTTAGCAATGTATATCACAGTATATAGATAAACTGTTCTAAGTATAAAATTCAATCCTAAGATTAAGAATATATACATATATCTGGCTTTTCTCTAATCAAAACAGCCATTGTTTAGAATTTCAACCTTATGATCAGCCTTATCAATCTTTTGATTGATTGGCTACTAATAATTACATAATAATATATCAATTAATATTATTCAAGGTTTAATATCTTTACGTTGCATAGTTAATTATATACAAGGTAGATTAGTAATTACTAATTAAGCATCCAATTATAGGTCCATTTAAAATAATTTAAACCTATAATATAATCTCAAGATTATCTAGCAACAAAAACTTGCACCAAGGTAGTATAGATAGGCGTAGTATTAAAAAAGTAGATTAATAAATGTGAATTTAGAATTACTGGTTGGTTTATTTTTAAATTATAATCCCTGCAATCTTTTAATATCATTGAGTAAAAACCTACTCTCATTAATATAATCCATAGGTTTATAGCTTTGCAGATTAAATCGGGGTCTTTGTTCATCCTGGGCCACAATAATGTTAGTATAGGTCCTATATATATATTAAGTTAACGAGAAATAGAAAAAAATATGGATGAATAGACTGTGTAATAAATGAAAAGAAAGTAAAATTTATTTGTATATGTATAAACACATATATAGAGAGCTCCACTGCAATTTATCCAATCAACAGCCAACAATACCTATCATACTCTTACCCATCCATACATGCATACTCATTTATCTCATTATATTTTTTCTATCACTTTCTTTATCTCTGCCCTTCTCTCACTTGTACACCTCTAAGGGAACAACGAAGTAGAGTAGAATAAAAAAAGTATTAATAATGCTAGTGATAATACCTGATATGTTTCCATCTTGACGCGAATCTTGAACATGCCTGGGGTAAAACTACAATCCTGGAATTTGTTGTTGTACATGTCTGCATTGGCCTTTAAAAACAATCAAAATTAGCATTAGATATATAATACATAATACATGTAATACGTATAATATATATATGCAATCTGGCTCGGCTATTCACTTATACATCACTTTAGTATAGCAAGTCTATATATGTATTTAGAAGCATAAAAAGTGGCAACTGCACATGAAAAGAAAAGAAAGAAAGAAGGTAAACGGAATGCGGATACCACAGATAATTCATTAACACTAGATATATACATGTAAAAAACTACTAACATAACAAAATCACCCGTATATGCGATCCAGTTGGGCAATCCATACACCACTTTAGTACAGCAAATCTAGTAGATAATACACTACATATATATATAGTGTATTATTAAACACGCTGTTTGTATATTATAGATGCTCTATCCTTTCATTTGCATTTTTATATACTCTTTTACTTGTGTATTATATATACATATATGTTCCTAAATTTATAATCCATAAGGTGTAAGAGTGTTTTAATTGGCCAGCTATATTTACCTAGCATTACAATCATTGGTACGCAATGGCATGGGATGTATCATATTATATTATATTCCATCATGTTACAATATATCTTTTAAGATCCCATCAAACTTTATGGTACACATGCATACATAGAAAGTCTACACTTGTATATATTTTGAAAGATATAAACAAGAGTCAAACCATAGGCATATACCTCCTGTAGCTCATACAGTTCCTGTGCACTAAGCCCTAATATCTGTTCGCCCGTTTCATTGAACGCAGTCAGCCAGGCCTGGCCCATGGCATCCACCACACTCATGGATAGCATTAACCTAGACATATGATTGGTATATTAAAACTTTAATACACATAAAGATGATGTAATATATTGGTTAAACCCATGAATTAAAGATATTAGTGATGAATTTATATTGAAATATCAATTTGGATAGGTCGAGTTACTGGAAGATTTGCAATTATCGATCAACTAACCCAGATCTGTCATTGGTCTATTCAAATTTTCAAATCATTCCCAACTGGCTTAGGTGATAGTGTGTGCATTCCCTCACACCCATAAAATTTGAAACTTATTATACTATTAATAAACTAACAGTTAATAACAGTTAATCTTTAAATGCCCTTAACACTTAACACCGTTGTATAATACACATTAAAGCATATATATACTCATAACCACCGTTTTAGTAAGAAGAAAAAAAAAACGACAATAACAATGACGAAAAATAATATAGTACCAAATAGGATATGTAGGGAGATTTGAAAATAAAAGAATACAAAATAAAATAGCAAACTGCAACCGAGAGCGAGTATTTGTAAAGTATTATAGTAATAGGAGAAAGTAAAACTGTGCTAGTCATAATAATAGTAATAATAATGGAAATGGCTGTACTTATAGAAGGGGTACTAAATTACCTACCTAACCTTGAAGGTACTTCGTTCTACGTTGCACTTTTCACACATGTAGCCACCACTGCCTGTTTCTGTTGCAACAGAAGAAACGAAAAATAAGCACAAGAAAGAAAAGAGTAGCTGGGAGAAAGAGAAAAGGAAAGAGAGGGTGGGAGAGAACAAGTAAAAAATATAAATGCAAAATATCACACAGAGGAAGGAGGAACAGTACTCATACTCATATAATCATACTCTACTTAGGATAAGACTTGTAATTGACAGTAATAAAAAAAAGTAAAGAAAGAAAGAAAGTAAACAGGAAAGAGAGAGCATAACAGAGAATTATTAAGGGAAACGGGACACATATGCTTACCAATTAGCTTCTTATTGCATTCGTCTATGGGACAGGCTTTGTAATAAGCATTGTCTTTTTTGATCAGAGCAATATAACCTGGTGTCACAAAATACAACGGCTAGAGGTAGACCATTAACATTATTGACATGCTTTAAATTTAATGAAAGGATCTTACAGGGCTTCAAGATCATGTTCTAATTTTAAGATTATTTAGTAGTAGATAACCGTTGTATTAGCATGGAACCAATAGAAAACCACGATTTCTTTTTAAAAGTTGGAACAAAAAATATTAAGTGCAAAAATCTGCTAAGAAATTAAAAAGTATGGAAGTATTATGTTATAGTTGACGAAAAGGAAAGTGTGAAGCAAGAAAAAAAGAAAAAAAAGAAATAGGTAGTAAGAGAAAAAAATAAAAAGCATGATCAGACAATAGGGTATATGTTATAAAATAATACTAACAACAACCCAAGATATTATACCAAAGGACAAAATAACAATATCATATAAATAATAAAGGGTTATTTACAAGGAAAGCCAGAGGAAATAAAAACGAAATAGATAAAGATATTGGAAAGAAATAATTGTAAATATAATGTAAGAGGTATATATAGGCAGGCATACAGACACATACAACTATGTACTATAGACTACCTAGGAATTATTCATCAAAGCATCTCTAAACAATAATTGATTCGCTCTAGTTAGTATAAATTATATCAGAGTTAAAGAGGGAATAGGATAAAGGTGGCAAGAAACAGTCTAGTAGGGTTATAATTACACAAACATGCATATCTTCACACCTACACCTATACATATAAACATACTCACAGGCATACATACATATACATACATATACATACATATATATATATACATATATATATATATATATACATACACACGCATATATATATACCTTCTCCTGGCTCTGCATCGCACGTATCTTGGCATCTTCAATGAACATACGCTCGTCATTCCAGGATCCCCCTCCTCCTCCTACATTAGAAATAGACACTCCTTGTACGTCATGGCCCACCGAGTCAAACCTGCACCAAGTCATTGTATAAATATAATACAATAGAACATAATACAATATAATATAATACAATATAATATAGTACAACATAATACAATACAATACAATACAATACAATACAATACAATACAATACAATACAATACAATACATTATAATACAATACAATACAATACAATACAATACAATACAATACAATACAATACAATACAATACAATATAATATAGTACAACATAATATAATATAATATAATATAATACAATACAATACAATACAATGCAATACAATACAATATAATACAATATAATATAATATAATATAATATAATATAATATAATATAATACAATATAATATAATACAATATAATACAATATAATATAATAATATAATATGACATACCATCCCCTTATGCGATGCGCCTCGGGTAGGTCGGGATTGTACTGTATCATACTGCTACCGACACAGGATAGACTGCGACCTAGTTGCCATGGAAACATATATATTATTACTAATTGGGGGCTTTGATGAGAACATATCTACTAGCTTAACATGCCTATATGATAGTATATATGTTAAGATGTATGATAGTATGTACGATAGTATGTATGATAGCATGACAGTATGTATGCATATTCGTATACACAGATATACGATAATAGAGCTGTCAGACAACAAAGTAAACTTGGTATAGTAAGCAAATGCCTCATAGGTGAATGGCTTTTGGTGGAGAGATAATGAAAAGACACTATAATTGGTTAAATAAGTATATGAAGCATACATTCGTCCTTTGTTGAACTAAACTACTGCCACATATATCCTATATAAACACCAAGTTAAAGATAATAATACATAATACTACTAATAGTAACACTAGAAAATATGTGAGCTCTCTATCCTAGGTAGAGAATAATAAACCCAAAAATAAAAGAGTACATAAACAACGGTAATCAAATAATCAAAATGTCAGTAAAAGTAAAAAAGCATAGACACAGGCACACATACATACACACATACATACCATTATAATCACCCACCCTCACTCCTTTTATCACGATAACAGGATTGTCTTCCTCGCTGTAGTTCTAGGATATGGGCTCGTATATATCAGTTATAGTTATGGTTAAGTATATCTAACATAGCATTAGCATTATACTATTATACTAGTTAGTCTTTGTGCTGCTAAACCAGAAAGTACAATAGGAAAAGAGGGGCATATTAATAAAGAGAATCATAAGTTATTGTGGCTATTTTTTTTTTTTTTTTGGGAATTATAAAATGCTCTTTATTTCTGGTTATGGCCAGAATAAGCAATAGTACGTTATATATGTATATATATATACCAGCGGGCACAGTTACACATTCACTTAGATACAAACAAAGACATAGATATACATATCATTATATTAAAACTTTTTTCTAATATGTATATTTACGTATTCATACATACATACACACATTTATATATTATATTCTCTCCTCCCATGATCCTAATAAAGTAATCATGACTACATATTATACATCACATATATTGCCATATATAGGCTATACCTCAGCCTGCGAACCCCATAGGGTCAAGGTCACTTCCTTTTGACTGTCATCAATTAATGTCAGGTCTCGCTTGGGTAGCTGATTGGTATAATGACATATGAGTGCTACAATTACATTTTTATTGGTTCTTCACATTTAATTTGGCAATTTGATTGGAATTATAGTTAACGAGTTGGTGATATTGGTAGACAAAGTTTAATATTTAGTGATACAAAACATTGTAATTGAAGTCACAATTCATTAGGTTGTAATAGTACCAATCATACGTTTTAGTATAGCAATGATATCCTAAACTATATGAATACCTATTGGTACCATACATGATAATCAAAAAAAGATATTATGTCATTATTTACTACGTAGTAATATATATATAATTATACTTGCTATACTGTGATACTATAACCATACAATAAAATTTAACAACTACATATTATGCAATATAGTCATATATGGTATTCTATAGGGACACTATATAAATAGTAGAATACATATGCATATTAACCTGCTTTCCAGTGGCCTTAGTGGTAATGACACTAATTGGATGGGCCATCCTCACCACAGCCACAATGTCTAATTGAGAGAGATGACTGGTTAGTTGATTAATTACTCCTTCCCCATTGAATGGTTAGGCTTGATCTTGGTTGTAACTGGGTGGATGTCATTTCTATTGTGACAGGAAATATAAATGTACAAAGGGTTAACGTATGGTCCTATTATACTCCAATACTATATGCTATTATACTATATACTAATATATTCGATATTACTATACTGTATACTATCATACTATTATACTAGATATTATTATACTATCATATTATTATACTGGATATCGTTATACTATATACTATTATACTATATACCATTATAAATAGGTACTGACGGTCGTATCAACCAGGTAGACAGACATAGGATAAGGATGGATTGTACAGTTAAAATAGTTGAGAACTCTATCACGATTGGCCAATAATAATGCTATAAAATGTACTACAATTCATTGGCCATAGAGTCCCAAAGCTTTGTACCCAATTGATTAGCTTGTTATAGCCGTAGTTAGAATATCCATGTTAATTACAGAGTAACATTTTAATTAGTTTCATTGGCTCTGTATCATTATATTTTACCGTATGTCTCTCATATTTCTCAAACCCTATTCAATAATAATCATGTATATTGATTCACTAAAATGCACATGCCATTTATTTTTGCAGCGTGAATAAATTATGTTTAGGCCAATCGCTGATATTTTTCCTGTTTTAAAATTATAAATTTAACTACAGTTCAACCAATTATTAAAAAAGAACATCATAATACGATTGGTTGAATATAAGATCAAAGATTAGTCAATGCTTACTGCAAAATAACCAATCGGTAATATATTGGAACCCATAGCCAATAAAAATCCAAATTTCTGTGCAATTAACCAATAGAAATACTTGAAAGTAATAAGAGATTAACTAAAAATTGGCAATACTACGACAAAAGTATATAATATATATATATATATATATAAATTATGCATAACTGGTGTGAATTTAATATTTAAAGTATAAGGTACGTGAACAACATAATAAAAAATACTCCGTAGCATGCAAGTATAGCTATGGAAATCTATAAATACTAGAAGGCCGCGACAAACAGCTGTTAAGAGTACACATGAAAGAACAGAGGAGGTTACTTTGTGGCATTAATTGCGTGGTTATATGTATGTAGATAAAACAACCTTGATATATATATATATATATATATATGAGAGTATATAATGTTCTTCTGTATTGTTATATTATCGTACATTAGAGTATATTATGTTATTTTGCATTGTTATATGATATATATAGTATAGAAACCATAAAAATAGTCACACCTACACACCTACAAATGCATCCTTTTCGCATTGTTCTAGTGTATTTATGGATGCAAAGTTGTATTTGATGGTAGGAACAGAGTCGACTCCATCAAAGCACTGTCAGGGTTAGTAGGTATCCAATGGTGGTTAATGAGTCATGATTAGATATACATCTAGATGTATAGATAGATCTCATAACATATCATACAATGCCATACAATACAATACAACATAATATAACACAATACAATATAATACAATATAATATAATATATATAGACATTATGAGCAGAACTGTTGCAACTATATCATATTCAGTGACAAGATACAGAAAATATATAGGATAATGAAATGATAATAGAGACAAGAATATAGAATAGCCAATCAATGAATTATGGTATACACAATGAAAAGGGAATCATATATATAATAATAAAAGATGTACAGGTATATAAAGTAGACAGGTAGAGACTTACTGGTTCAATTATAGAGCTCTTTTCCAGACTGATCTCGTATGTATTGTCAAGATTGGAGTACTGCCTATTGGCTGGCTTAATTTGGCCCTTAGAGATCATATAAACCTGTGCCAATTAAAAAATAAGGTTAAATTAAAATATATACATGTATAGTATAGATGGATAGGCACAAAATTATCACACTGAAAAGGCAAAACGTCACAAAGAAAACGCATAAAAAGGTATATAAAATTACGGACACCTACACATGTATGGAAGTAGGTATATACACTTCTTTAAATAAGAACTATACAAGTACATAAATATCTACACCTACATAAAAAGAAGAAATGGAAAGACAGGAAAAAAAAAAAAAAAAAAAAAAGAAAAAAAAAGAAAAACATAAATAATACATAATACATAGACAGCAATACAAACAGAAACAGAGAGCATTAACAGTAACAACAATCCTGGTAGTAAGCAGTACAACCAACCTTGCCTATTTCTACCATAGTGTCTAGCTTATCGGCTACCTCGTGGAATCCAGTGCATCTGATCTCTCCCTGTAACCTCATGAAGTTAGCATATGGACGTTACACATGACGTCATACAGTGCTTTGATGTCATGTAGGAAAGGTGTATAAAATACACAAAATTATCTCCCCCCCCCTCCCATATATATTCTCTTTCTTTCCTATTTCTCAGAAAAACTTGTTTCTTCTTTCAACCAGGATAGGATAAGATAGAATAGTATTGTGTAGTGTAGCATAGTACAGTATATTTTTAAAAAGATGGGTGAAAATATATTATAGTTTATTGTAACATTTTAATATTATTTAGTATCTTTTAGTATAATATTATATAATACTATCTACCATAATTTTTCCCTTCCTCTCCTTTCCGACTGTCTATAACATATACCTATAGGTACCATCTCAACACGTAGATGCAGCCACCTAACTCTTTATACTATACTATTATACCATGTTTTAATATAAGGTAAAAAAGTATAACCCACAGTTTCGTCAACTAGGTCAATAGACATTAATTGGCCCTCTCCTCTGGCATTGGACCATTTCCTAGTGATTAATGAAAGGGAGAGAGGAAAGAGAGGAAGGGAGAAAGAGGAAAAGGAAATATAGTAAAATAATATTTATAAGGAAAACCTTATTGCGTGAGTATAATAAATTGATAACAGTGTATCATAGTATGTTATACACGTACATATATATATATAAACATATACATACGTAAAGGCATAAACGACCCATAATAATACAACTATATGTGGCCGTATGTATATCGATATAAACATGCTTATATATATATTTATATATGCATGTATCTATGTATGT
>NAOQ01000780.1:0-24241 GCA_002751075.1 Ichthyophonus hoferi
TTAATAGTAATAATAATAATAATAATAACTACTAATAGTAATAATCGTAATAACAACAATACAAATACAATGAATAATAATAATAATAATAATAAAAATTCTACCAACAACCATAATAATAATGTTAGTGGTAAGGTATTGTTAAAACAATGAAACATTAAAAATGAGGTCATGAAACACAAACACAAAACTACCTGTATGGTATAATCCATGCCAGAAAAATTAATGTAAAAGTGAGACAGGGCCATAGCAATTTTTCCTTCACTTCTCCTAACCCTAGGCCCCTGAATACCTAGAGGAGATGGGAAAAGAAATGAATAGAATGAAAAATACTACAATTGATTGGGGATGTATGGGGATATATAGTGCATAACTTATCTTTACAGATTGAGTATTCAAGTGGAAAGAAGGATGGGGAAGGTGGAAAAGGGTATACGGTTATATGCAATGACACTTTAGTAGAGGTTTAAAGAAAAGATGTATAGGTGGTTAGATATTACAAAGTTAATGAAGGAAGCAGCATAAAACATTAACATCACTTACTGCCAGTTGGCTCAAAGGCAATCATGAAGAAGATATACCAGACTGCAAGTTGCAAGTAACTCCTCACTGGGAACCCATTTTCAGTAAGCTGTAAACTCAAAATAATACTACAAAACCACAAGTTTACATAACAGTATTACTTACAACAGGCCATTATAGCGCACAAAGTCCTCAAAATCTGATCTAAAATGGAAGACATCTCCTTTTTAATTCTTATTAAAAGTAACAAAAATTCTTCATTCAATTCTTAGAAAAAGTAACAACAATTCTCTATCACTATATGTAGTTCTAATGTAAATAACCCTAATTTAGTGGTACATGGTTCAAAAATGGAAATGTTTTCGACGGTTATAACTAACTTGATGTAGAGCGAAAATCCCTAATTAAATCATTTTTTTCAGATGCCTCTAATGGCTCGATCGGTTACTACGTGAGCCTGAAGCATTGCGGCTAACTTTACGTGTTTTTATTTATATTATATATTGTGAAACGTAAAGTTTAAAAAATATTGTTGTATTATGTCATTTATAGAATAGAATAGAATAAAAGAACGTATATATTGCAATTTAATTATCATGATATAGGTATAATATAGGTATAAATGCATGTTGCCAAAATGAAATAAACACGTTCAAAAGTTGAGCAATGTATTGTAACTAAATAAAATGCTATACTACTATATAGGTGCATTTTATTCTACTGCCACCGCGGGTAGGTGCACTACTTGAGGACATGTTTGTTTCTTTTAAGAAACAATAAGTATTGTGAAATATTACTAGTTAATTTATATATATATATATATATATACTGCCAAGTTAACTGCCAAACTGTTAGCTAAAATTAAGCTCACTGTGTAGCTTATACTTTTAATAAACATGTGCATATTATTATTATTATTATTATTATTAATTTTGGAATGAGCGATATCACACATGCTCCGCTGATTTTAAAACACTAAATGGTGTGCAACATAGTTTACCTACTACTGTTTTTTAAAAAAAGAAAAAAAAATATATAAATTCAAAGAGTATAGAATTAACAGTATTGTATAGTGTAATAACGAGGGCAGGTTATGTAGACGCCAATTTATTTTATTACTCTGTTATTGCAGATACAATTGAGGATGTGTTTAACTTAACACAGAGTAAAATAATAAAATAAAACATGGTATAGTGTAATCTAATCTAGTAAAATATAATATAGTGTAATACAATACAATATACTGTTTATCGTTGAGTTACCAATTAAAATTAAGTCCATTTTAACCTGCATACCCATGGTTAAATATTACTTTAAAGAATTTGAAAATGGCCTCCACCACAAACACGCTCTGCCGATTTTAAATAACTAAATAGTTTGCAGCATAGCTCACCAACTATGGTAATTTCCTTTTTATTATTTCATATTACAAATAAAATCGAGTAGAGTATAGAATTAACAGTATTGTATAATGCAAGGGTCATGCCAGGCTATGTAGGCGCCAATTTATTTTACTACCTTATTATTATAGGTACAATGGAAGGTATGTTTAAATAAACACACGTAATAGAGTATGATATATTATAGTGTAGTGCAATATACTACAAAAGCTGTTAATGGCGAATTGTTAGGTAAGATTAGTTTCACTTTAGCTTGCATACTTAAATATTTAAGTAATATTATACCTTTGATTATATATATGCACATTATTATTGTTATTACTATTATTATTATTATAAATTTTAGAACGAGCAATACTACACATGTTCTGCTGATTCTAAATGGCGATTAAATGGTGTGCAGTATAGCTTACCTACTACCGTAGTTTACCTTTTTACTTTTATTTTCTAAAACGATTGTAAAATAAGTTTTTTTTTAATTCATGTGAGAATTCAAAAATCTGCAGAGATATGAGAACATAATAAGATAAAGAAAAATATGGCGATAATAATCATAATAATCTGGAAAACCCGAGGTACAATAACTGAGATGATAATATATTAGCTCTGTTCTATACCTTTTTATCTTCAAAATATGAATTTTAATCTTCAATAGGTGAATCATCAAAATATTCAATAAAGACCAAAAACAAAGATAAGGTAAAAACAATAAGGCCACTAATATTTAATTAAAGCTAAGCTAACAATTAAGTTATATGAATTGTTAGCTTAATTTTATCTTTTCAAAGCTAAAAAATTATCTTAACTTTGTTTTTGGTCTTTAATGAATATTTTGATGATTCACATATTGAAGATTAAAATTTCTATTTTGAAAATAAAAAGGTATGAAACACATCTATTTCTGTGGAAATTCAAGTTAAGGGGAAATATGGTATGGCCCAATAGTATAATAGAGTATAGTCCAATTAATGAAAATATATAAATATATTTATTTAAACATAACCTCTTCACCAATTTACATAGCAGCAGTAAAGGGGTGGTATGGAAAGGTTTCAAGGACTGTGTAGTAATCGCTAGGCCCATAGGGGGCACCCATGACACACAGCTGAATCTCTTCAATCTTCTACGAGGATATGTGTATAGTGTTAGTTGAAGCCATCTCTTTATGGTACCCACGATAAATGGCTGTATAAAATATATTTTAATATCATAGCATAAGTAAGTGATCGGGCAGGTTAATATAACAGTACGCAATTGCCTTATATATATATATATATATATATATATGATAATGCATTAGCTATACTATACCATAGATATGAGGTCCTTTTATATTCGCTGGTAATATAGAATACTTATTTATAATAAAGAACCAATCTCCTTATATTATTAAATTTTATCATCTTTTTAAACTGCCAAGTAAATCTACAATGGATTTTGCTATCAGATAGTGATAGCAAATAATTTTAATTACAATAAAATCCTAAAGTAAACCATTTGCTTGATATTGTTGATTAAAAAGTAGATTGTATTCACATTATTCTAAGAAATAAGAGTGTACGGGCAATTATGCTTTTGCATACATATCATACATATTAGCATTTTATCGTACATGCATATGTGAGAATTCCAATACAACTTAGATGTATTTATATACAATTGCGTATAGTATCCATGTATAGTAGATGTGCATAGTACATATGTATAATATGTGTAGTGTAGTGTATATCTTACTTCAGTAGAAAAGGCCATGTTTTCAAGTGATTTGTAGAATGCAGGTGGAATATTTCTGATGTTACCCATTCGTCTGCGAATTTGGCTCATTTTGGCCACTGTCACGTGTGGAGTAAAGTCCAACGGACCAATAGTTGCCCTGTTTAAAATATAAAGTTAACAGTATTTTTAACCTAATTTATTAGAACTATGGTCTGTGTTTATGTGTTGATTATCTTAAGTATTAGTTATTTAAAATTATCTTGGCAAATAGCAATAATTTAATTTATATAAATATATTAACCAATCTATATAGATATGAATCAATACACTAATAGTTGTTCTAATTTGCATATAAAGTCTGCATTTTTTTTTAAAAAAAAAAAACAACACTAACGTATTATAAATAGTATATGTGTTCATACGTTGATTATAAGCATATTTCAGAGAACTCCACAAATACATGCCGTTATACAGATATACTCACAATATACATATCCACTATACAGTACCCAAGATTATAACCAAATAAATACATATATATATATAAAGACAGGTAAAACACCAACGTGATAAACCTCCAGCTAAAACTTAAATCTTGCTTCCACAACAACACATTTCCTATTTCCCCCTTGCTTTACATCTCTCAAACCGTAACCATAGTAACTATACGTACCCTATCTCTTTGAGGGCCATATATAAGTCAGTAACCAGTGATTCAATGGTACGCACACAGTGATTCTGTGTGACATTCATAAATAGGACCCTGTCATAGCTAAAACTCTTTAATCCTTTGACTTGAAGAGCTAGGGTAGTTTGAAGTCGATAGCACGCCTAGAATATATATATATATGTATATTTTCCGTCAATATAGTGTTGCAGTATAGTATGATAGTAGTATAGTAGCATAGTATAATCTTCTGTCATACAGGACTCTCTATAATATTCAAACATATATGCTCTTTACTCTCTCTCACTTTCTTCTGATTATATTCATATTTCATGTACCTACACACACTGACCCATAGTTTATAAGCTCTTATTCACTTTTTATAAATTATTCAAAAAGAAATGATACCTTTCTTCTATTGTTTTTCCTTATCAATTATTCAAATACCCTGCTACTCAGTCTTTCATTCTCTCTCTTTCTCCTCTGGTTAAATATAATTATACTACCACATCCACTCTTTCCTTTGTCCCACTTCTATCAGTGCAATACAACATAGCACAACAATAAAATACAAGATAAGATAAGATATTACAATATATTACAATATCATACAATATAATACATACAATACAATACAATAAAATATAATACAATATAATATAATACAATACAATACAGCACCAAAGCACTGCACAATCCTACCCACCTTTTTAACAATGTCCCTTACAATCCCTCTTGTCATCTCTATCTTCTCATCTGTGTCCAGATTCAACACAAACAGTGTTATATGTGTGCGGTTTATATTCACCATGGCTGGCTCTAGGTAAGGTTCCTGAGTCACAATAGACTTTTGAATAGTTTTCATGTGCCGTTTTATACGCTCAGACAACATTGGTAAGGCTAGGAAATGGGTGGGCCTAGGAAGAGGAGGGGCATGCTGCCTCCCCTTCCCCTCATTTCCCTTACCCTTCTCATCGCTCGTCCTTGATGCTGTACCCTTGGAGGTTAATTATATAATTACAATGATTGGCAGCTACCTGTTTAAACCATTTAATTGCAATTCTGTATTTGTTACTGAGGCTAATGTTGTTTATTTCGCTGCCAGTATAAGTCCTGACAGGTATTTCTAAAACGATATGATAATAAATACCATGTGTGGGGGAATAAGAACCCTAATAGCATTACCGCAGCATGGAAAATACACTCGGGTGTATATTGGTATATAGAAAAATACTTATATACAATTAGGTCTCCTACTGTACTCTTAATAAATGCAAGAGTTTTAATGTATAATTTGTACCAACATGAACATATATGTAAACACATTCGTGGTTTGCTCTATGTAAGAGTAGATAATCATAATCTAAAAAATGATTTAGGAAACTAAGTCTAAAATAGTACATATATATATATATTACTTGTTATAAAAGGCTGTGTTAACTTTGTTTAGTTGTGGCAGTTTATTATTCTTTGATACCCCCTATCTTCCTCGCATTCCCATCCATTCCCAGCCTCACATCTTTTCATCTTGTATTCATAAACTACAATTATACAAACACGCAAAATATATCTAGGGCTCTTACTTACACTTCTACATATATATACACACGGTTGCACCTAAAAACACGTACATACACACACGCAATTGCATTGATTTGTTTCTTTTTTATAATCCAACACTGTTTTTTTTTCTTGTTTAAAGTCCAAACATGCCCATGCCTACCATCACATACTTACAAACACAACACCTAGCATTTTTAACATAATAGCACAACTACAAATTCACCCATAATTCAGGTTATATTTCTCCGCGGTATAATACACAATACCAAACATTTTATATAACATAACATTATCAGTAGTGTTATTTGTTTATTTACATGCGAAATTTTGTACATTTTGGCATCGTTAAAAGGTTAATTTCCTTTTATGGTCTATTAATCGGGAAGCCTATGTTGTTGCGAGTTAATTCATTACAATTATTTAAATATATAGTTATAGGCGTTTATTAAATATAATATATTTTATTTGTTAAAGTGAATTAATAATAGGCACGTTGGTTTAATATCATGTATTTATATACAGTAAGAAACCTTTATTTTAGAGATTAATTCCTACGCTTAAGTTAGTATATAAATATTACATCTTACATATGTATAAGTAATCAAATAAAATGTACTTAAAAATTTCAAATTAATATAGTTCATTTCCTACGTCCTAAAAATCAATTACCAAAAAATTGATTGTATTTTTTTTTTGTTTTGAAACAAAAATATGATTATTAGCTAAAGCATTTTAACAAATGCCATCTGACCCCTTTACATAAATACGCACTATTTAGAGTTTCCTATTGATTGTTATCAATTATAGCTACTAATCTATGATTAATAAAATCTGAAAGATCATGAGGGTAAAATCGTTTTCTACACTCCAAATAATATATTATTGATGACATGACTACTCTTCCGATTCCACTATCACAAAAAAGTAAAGTACAATTTCAACCATATACCCTATTCATATTCAAAAATAAAAGTATTAATGGTGTCATCAGATCATTCTATGATAACTCTTAATACTAACAATAGACTAATAAAAGGCAAACAAAAATTAAAAGCCTACTTCTTTTCCTTAACAGCGATTTATAAAGATGCAATATAGTAATGTTATATCAATGGTAATTGGTGGTCGACTTCAGCCTGGGTAGTAATTATCTCATCCATGTTTAAGGTGGCAGCCGAATATGGCAAGCGTAGAGTTTACGTTAAAACCTGTATAGCCTTTATTCAGTATTGCTACAGAATAAAGAGTCTCCACTGTCTCGGATAGAATCTTGTTATATTTTCGAAATATAGTATTTTATATATAAAATACTTCTAAACCCGGCATTGAGTAATTAGATAGTTACTTATAGTTACTTTGTCTATGTTATATATATAGCTCTATTTGACAGGGATCTACAAAAAAATCAAAACACTGACCATTATTGTGACTATTCTGAGAAGCTTGCTATTACTATCAAAATTTCCAGAAATACTTGGTTCTTCTCATCTTAGATTCTTTCATTTTATAGTTTACACGAATCACAAATTAGTTTCAAGATGCATTGACTACATACTCATGCATACATACATATAGACATAAATACATAGACGCAAACATACATATATAACCCAACATAACATATATCCGCACATATTATTATGTAATCTTGATTACTTCTATTAATCTGCGATTAATATCATGAACTATCGGGTCGTTTAGAGGGTTAAAATTATTCTGACCAATGTACAATCTTTTCGTTTTTGATTCGGCCAATAAAATATGCTATTTCTATTTCAGCGGCTCGCAGAAAATACTTACTGGTCAAGGTGACAATGGATATTATTATTAAGCTTATGTACAATCTACATAAGCTTAATAATAATCAATATATATATATTCTATTAGATAACTATATAACAATATATATATAACTATATAACTGTATAACGATATAACGATATAACTATAATATATTATTGTATTGGCAGCGTTTTTTAACTAGTATTTCTGGGTTGATATAGGGTAATAATTTAGTAAAGCAGAGACAGAGTGATAATAAAAATATTTATCTGTAGTTGTATTTCAGTATACCATAACATGGACGATTATATATACTTCATGGACCACGAAGATGTTCCCACTATCAAGTATTATTTGATTAACCCTGCTATTCTTCTTTTATATTTTATTTCAATTTTTTTTTTTGTTTGTTTCCTAAGCAATGGGATAGTAACTATGCTGTATTTGTATTACTACATAAACTTGCTTTCTGACCTGAATATACGCACTCCCTATATACTCACAACCAGTATACTCCTATGGAGTAAATTATAACATATCTTGGTATAGAAACATTAGAAGCAAAATAAATAATACTTCAGAATTTTCTTCATTTTTTTACAACTATACCTTATTATACACAATGCAATATGTACACGCAGGCATATATGTGCCCATACATGCATCTATTCTTGTATAGGTATTTGTATATTCGATTTTACCTAGATACATAAAAATATAGTCATATTTAAGGATTTTTTATATACCTAGGTGTGCTTGAATATTGAAAGTCATGTTTGTATTCATAATCCTACCTGTTATTTGAAGTTGTCCTTATTCTTTATCCCAAGTGTTTTGATGTGGTTGGGCCAGAAGTGATAATGGTAATAAAGACTATGTCAATAAGTGAATGTGGGTCATTTGTGTAGGGCTGGTGGTGTTGGCAGGTTAGTGTATAATTGTGTTTTGCTGTGTATATTGGTCTGTCTTTTTTGTGTATGTAGTTATGCATACGTGTGCGATTATATATGTCTATATTGCGTTGTAAGTTGTAGTTGTACATTAATATATATGTATATGTATCTGTATATATATATTATTTGGTTGTATACACGTAAATACCTGAGTGTATACATTTATCTACCTTGGTGCGGTGGAGACTTTTTAACCAATCACATATTAATGATGACGTTATCTTGTATAATACCCTGGTGTCTTAGTTGGCCTACAAATCCTGTGGTAACTGAATTGGAGAAACCCATACCCACCTCGGAGGAAGCACCCACCCCTAGCAACGATTCGACCAATAGTGATGGAGGATGGGGGAATTGGGGTTGGGGAGTCATTAGTGCGCTCAAGGAAAAGGTGCATATCGCCAGGGGGCTACTTGCTTTACTTTGCTTATTGGCTACCTTCCTTTCCCCTACTCTCTCTTTAACTTTTTCCTTTCCTCCCTCCTTCTTTTATCTATTCCATATCTTTTTCTCTCATATTCCTTTCCTTTTTTAGGGTTCTCTACTCTATGATTATTGGTTGTCTTGTAGGCCAACCTGGGAAGCAGATAATCCCGTGGGTTGAACTTGTCCAATATAATTGGTATGTTCTAATATTAAAATATCTAAAAATCATAATCAATCAGATTACTGATCAACAGTAACCATCAATCATTGGTACACTCAAAAGCTTATGTGACGCCATGGTAACCTACTAATATATTGCGGTATACAATAAAACCATCTCCTTACACTACTCTATCCTACCATATCATCAACCTCACATTACTGTATTCAATAATAACTTAGAATTTCTTTTCCCTCCTACATATAGACAGATACTTTGGTAGAGGCCACAACAGGTGACCTTGGCGAATTAATGCAGATCACTCATAAAAACCTGGACAGCCTAATGGATGCCACCTATAAAGATCTAGATGTTTTTGTAAATACTGTAGAACAAGAAGCTGTGGGTGTAGTAACAGGGGCTACCACAGCTATAAAGGGTGGGTGATGATTGGTAGATTAAGATAGAAAATAATTTATTGGATCCATATTATTAACAATTTTAACTATCAGTGGTAATTATTGGTAGAATAAATTTTTTAAAAAAATATTGGGTCCATATTTTTAACAATACTGTACGTAGGTGATGAGAGTGGTTTAAATACTTGGCTAGGGTCCTTTGCTGGTAAACATGCTGGCTCACCCAAACCAAAGCCATCAAGTAGCCCCAGAATACTAACAGCGTAAGTGCTTTGTCTTTATTTGTTTTTTTTCATATCTTTCTTCCCTTCCATTCTCTTTTCTACCTGTATTATTATTATTATTATTATTCGCATGTCTTCTCTCAGCCTATCTCTCTATTATACTCGATTATTCTCGCTATTATATTTTCTAATTTACATCCACATAACATTATTTCTTTGTGATTATACATTTGTTTTTGTGTGGGATATAAGGAATTAATTACATACCAGGGGTGTTTTAGGGTAGTTGTGTGTGCCACTGGGATCACATTGCATTGGAAACTAAGGTCCTAGTTACTCCAATCACATCACAGATTGGCAAGGTTAACTCAAACATTATGGGCAGTTATTGCTAATCATATTTGTACTTTTATTAATAAATACACTAGAGTAATGATGCATAGATACGTCGCAATATATCTATATGAACAGCAATAGTCGTGTAGATATTTAATAAAATATATGCCCATTGCCTACATACCATGGCCAGGTAAGTAAGCGCTAAAATGTCATTGGCCAAGCAGGTATGATCGCAGACAGGCCTATCTTAAATCACTCCAATCAAGTCCCACTACCTTCTGTACTGAACCCGAGTATGTGGCATTTGTTTATTCTTTTCTTCTTTCCCTTTCCCTTACTCTTTTTCTATTTTTTTCTCTTAATTCTATTTCATATTTGTATTTGGTTTTATTTTCTTGTAGTTATTTATTAGTATTAACAATAACCGTATATTTCTTTGTTTTTTGTTTTCTATTTTCTCACTTGAATACACAAAAGGTTATTTTTGCCTCACCCCTTCTTCGTTATTTAGTATCCTCTTATATTATATATCTTTGTCTCTGTCGTTTTTGCATTAATCACTCCCCTCTGCCTTATACTATTATTTTACTATACTATTGTCCTCCTATACTGTTATCCTGTTATTCTACTATACTATTATTCTACTATACTATTATACTACTATACTATTATACTACTATACTATTATACTAATATACTATTTTTATCTTTTCATTTTTCTATATATTGAATCCCAGATAAAGTTTTATGTTGTGTGATAAGTAACATATGGCGTATATAATAACCAGTAACCATGGTGACGCTGCTAATTAAATCGACCAAACATATAAGCGCAGACATGACTTTGAGTCCTGGGAAGAGACCTTTAATCTTAACTCCAAGACTGAAGAAATTGCACGTCTATTGATAGATGCCCCTGAACTGAAGGCAGCCCAGACTAACCTGGGTATGTTTTTGTTATAGTGAGCATTGGTACTGCTGTATATAGTTGTTAGGATTGTCGATTCGTGCTGTTAGTTGAATTTTTATTTTCATCTGTGTGCTTATTTATTGTTATTTTTAATTTTCTATTTGTAACTACGTTTATTTGTATGCTTTAGTTGCTGTGCGTGTTTTTGTGAAAAGGATTTATACAGAGGTTTATAGGTTTATGCTTCGATCTCTATTTACATTTGTAATCATATTCATCTTTATATTTCTATTTATGTCAGTTTATATTTACACCTATATTTTTTCTCGTATTTACCCGTTCTTATATATATATATATATTGGTACTGGGTGAATAAACTTTGGACGTTAAAATGCATGCACCAATCCGACATGGCCATAGTTATATTTTTATAGTGCAATAAAACATAGAATGTTCTTTCGTTATTATTATTATGACTAGTAATTTTTTTTAATGTTTTTTTATTATTACTTTTATAATTATTTTTATTACTTTTATAATTATTTTTACTATTATTATTATTATTGATTATTAATACTATTGCTATTACTGTTGTTATTACTATTATCATTACTATTATTAGTATCATTATTAATGTTACTATTATTACTCTGATTATTATTATTACTATTACTATTACTATTATTATGACTATTACTATTATTATTATTATTGGTTTTTCTTTCTCCTTTCATTCTCATTATTACATATCATTAGTTCCCAGGGTTATTTCTTATGAGACGTTCTGGAAACGATACTTCTACAAGGTGAACATCAAACATACTACAATGATTGGATGTAGTGATGTTGTTAGTAAATTTTATTGGTTACTATGTAAAACAATGAATACTATATGTTGACAGTTAGGAGCCTCACATAACCATGTACTTTAGTACATATATATATATATATATATATGATTTGTTTTCCTGCATATCTACCTACTTGTCTAGTGGTATAAATACATACTTGTATATGTATATGTACATACGTGTTTACGTGTTTACGTATATTTGATAATAGGCTAAGGCTGACTGTACTGTATGGTGGAATAGGTTTACTTGTATGATTTAAAGGAGACACGGAAGGAAGAGCTTAAAATGAGTAAGTGGCTAAGGATATTACATATATATGTATATATATGTGACTTTACATACTACCGTATTATTTTACATATCATTATACTATTGATTTATCCTATTATACTATTATATTATCCTGCATACTATTATACTATCCTACATACTGTTATATTATCCTACATACTATTATATTATCCTACGTACTATTATACTATGCTACATACTATTACTGGCATACACATACAATGCTTCCTATATATATACATGCGTACATGCAAACATGATAATATGTAATAAATAGTCAGCAATTCTTAAAAATAGAGATATGAAATGGAATAAGCCATTGTGGGTCAGATCAGGTCAGTGTGAATCAATTCGAATTGAATTGAATCTATCCCGCACTGATCCACGGCAGACCAACCAATTGCTTGTCCTTGCTCCATACCTTAGCATATGGCAAGAGTTTTTATTGTTTGCATAAGTCTGTTACCATGACCACGTATGAATCTGTAGCTATATTTTATGTATAATATAGTATTATATAAATGATAAGCCAATTGGGCAAAGACGTTTCGTAGGTTGCATGATTTTTTCCAAGGTGAGTACAATAGGACCAATAAAATCTGGGCCCACAGAGGTGATCTTAGGTAAGGAGGAAGAGCTAAGCTGGGATGATGACGATGAGGAAGAAGGTGAGCATGGGTAGAGAGGTGTGAATATGCAAGTATGTGGGAGTGGGCACTGGTTTTACCATGGGTGGTTATACCTGTGTGTGAATACGTACATGTCTTTCTGCATCTATATATCTCAATGTGGATGTATGGTTAAAGTTGGACATTTGTGCTTGCACATGTTGCTATTACTATCAAGCCTAGTTCTAATATAAGTAGTCCCAAACTGCAGTATGGCATGGTAATCATTTTCAGTGGAATAAGTAATAAAGAGTGTAGCAATTGCTATATAGAGTTATATATATATATAGTTAAGAACAAAATGGACAAACCATGGTAATAATATTGAAGTGTATTGAGGTAATATGAATCCGGTATTATAATTGCGGTAGTGTATTTTTTTTTTCCTATTTAGGCTGGGTGTACTACGAGATAATCAAATCTATTGGTTGTGGGTATAAATTGGTTTAATATGATGTATTATTACACAGAGAACACCAATAACATAGCCCATGATGATGTACCCGCCAATAGCACTTCACAAGATCCCCAAACCTCATTGGATGAGGTGAGATGTTTGTTTGTATCTAGATATGTGATTCTTGGTTGTATTTGCTTGCGTATATTGGTTTTATATATAGGTATGTATAGATGTATATGTGTACGCATATATGATATGTATATGTTTGTTTGTTTGTTTTTTTATATGCTTGTTTGTATATGTGTATCTATTTATCTATTTATCTATTTATCTATTTATCTATTTATCTAGGTAGGCAGGTATGTATGCATGCTTGTATTTACGTATTTCTTTGGAATAATATATAGGTATGATAGTATGTATGCTTGCATGGATGGATTTTTGGATGACTTTTATTCTCAACCTTATAATATTTTCTTTATGTATCACTATATATATATGCTTATAGATTTCGTCTATGTTTTATAGATTATCTTTAGTGTTTGCATCTATTTTCTTTTTAAACCTTTCATCCACTCTTTCTCTGTTACCTGCTATGTATATATATACTATTACTAACTGAATACACTTGTATAGATAGAGAAGAAAATACCTAGTATTACTTTGACTCAACCAGTGGCATCAACCGAGGAAAATCTTAACAAGAATGAAGAGAGCTTAAGGGAAATACAATCCGACGTACGTACCTACGTCTACTTGTTCCCTTATATATTATATCTTTTTAATTTCCTGTTTTACTTGGTTTACTATATTAATATATATCTTGAGGTAATTGTTTTATTATTTTAATATATGTATTTTTATCTAACTTATTTGGTTGGCTAACTATAGCTTTATTTATTGTTTTTTATCTTGTTTGGGGGGTGGGCCTTCTCTACTGTAGTTAGTACCTTCTTTTTTTTGGTTTATTTTTGTTTGCAGTCCTAGTTCTTATATGTACATTTTGTTCTCTCTCTCTATCTTTATCTATATATATATATATATATATCTCCCTATCTCTCACCCTCTACCTCTATATACTGGTTGATGGCACTTGATTTATCGCTAACTCATAACACCCCCTCACATGCATTCATCTAGCCCTTAAATAATCATGTACATGGACATGCATGTATGTATCTTGGCATATATACATACACATCTATAACTATGTATGAGTATTATTAGTGATGATGTATGCGATTGGTAACAAGTCATTCATTTACCTTAGGAAGATAAAGTCGACGAATTGACAACAACAAAGCCAATACAACCCAAGTCTGAAGTATGTATTTCTATTGTTTCTTTTTTTATTTCTGTCACTGTCTTGTTCTTGTTAACCCCTTAAGTAATTCCAAATATGCAGATACATACATATATACATATATACGTATGCATTTTTATGTATTCAAACTTAGATATATAAGTCTGGGTATATATATGTGTGTTTGTGTGCGTTTTTGGCGAGATGCAGATATACCTTACTGCGTATATATATATATGCATTGATACTGACTATATTTAACGTATTTAGGAACCTACCTTAAATGACGCTGTAAAAAAAGTTGATAATAAGGTAATTGTTCTCTGTTGCTTTGCTTCTTCTTGTTTTTTTATGATAATGTCTGTATTCTATAATTTTATTACTATTTTGTTATAGTATGTGGAAGACGGCCTATAATACTATGTAATGTAGCTAGTATTATCTATAGTATAATAGTATGATATACTTTTAGTAGGATTGGATGAGGTAATTCCTGATTATTGAATAACCGATTGAAAATAAACAAATAAAAGAGTGAAAGATATGTTTCTACAAGAGGTCAGGCCAAGATTTATATTAGGAATTCTGGTAGTAATGTAAATACATGTGTTCATGTATTTATACGTCGGAGTGATGACCCCTATTGGTATATGATATATTATGGTAGTATATGATACTGTATAATATGTTATGATATAATATGATAGTCTACTGTTTTTTTCGTATTTGTATGCGCACATTTATGTTGATATCTATAGATATGTAACTGTATATGTGCATATATACATTTATAAATAAATCTTTGTCTTTGTTTTTGTGTATTTCCGCTTTTGATTGAGTAATCAGTTGCCTGTAGTTTTGTTGGTTAATTATAAACATGTTTACATATATACTAATACTATGCACATGCATATATACATACATATATACATACATATATACACTTACAGAATGAGGAGGAAGAATGGGACAACTGGGAATAGATTGACAGCTAGTGCTGTTTAGCCTCAACTTTCAAAAGTAAAATGCCTCTGTATAGTTATATGTAACTATATACTGGATAGCTGGGGCTCTTTTTGAATGAATTACTGTGTTGTGGTTCAGAAGTAAAGTTTTGTTGTGGGTAGACGTAAATTGTCAAACTTCAGCAATGCTTGGAGACGTTGGCACGCAAGTATTATGCTCATACACTGCACTTTATAGTGTGCATCTACTTATTAGCTGTTTCTTTATCAAAGACTATCTGGGACATAGTTTTATTTTAAAATTAGAGAACTTCAGCAATACAAGAAATGGTTGTAGAAATGAATCAGTTTATTAGCCATGTTAGTCATAACAGGCTGTTACTTCCCTGTATCCTGGTTAATGTTCACAGGGCTATCCTAGGAAGTTCAACCCTTTTCTATGTGCTTAAATTATGCCATTGGTTCTCAGGAATTAACATACGCTTAGTAAATCTGCGATGCATAACCATTAAATTCATTTACTAATTTAAACAACTATATTTAAGGTGAACTAACCTATATCATAAACCTCATACCACTAAATAATTTCATTGTAGAAAAAGGCATAAGTTGCTATATAAGCATAAAATGGTAATTGTCAAGAATGCAAAGTATGAATTACAGTAACATACGTATAAATCTTCTCAGAGCCGATCGTCGATTTCAGCCTATGCAGCAATTACTTCACTCATGTTTAGGGTTACAACCAACTCTTACAAGCAGAGAATTTACGATAACAAATGTATAGCCTTTATTTGGTATCACTACAGGATCAAGAGTCTCCAATCTGCTTCAGACAGAACTTATTTATACTTACTAAATATTGCATTTTATATATAGCATATTTTAAAACCCAGTATTAATTAATTAGATAATTATAACTATAGCTACTTTTCCAATGTTGTGTATATATGATCTTGATTGGTTTTCCGTGGCTCACGTTCTACTACGAACTTAGTGTATAAATAAAGAAGTTGGTAGTATATATGCATTGTAAACCTTGACTGCGTATTTTCATATCGATAGTCTTTGGTGAATAAGTAAGTGATGTTCATCTAAAAAATACTTCCTGCTGTTACTTACTATAACAACTTTGATCAAGAAAAGATAAATTAATCCAGAAAAAATATGAACAATAACTACTCTGAAGATAAGAATTCCATACTTGACTGGTTTTGAGTGCGCCAGATTGTAGCTTTGTTTATAATAGTTTATATGCCATTATTTGAATATTTGATTTTGTTCATTTTATCCTTTTGGCCACCATTGTTTATTGTAGATGTCAACGTGGCTGTATTCCATACTTCGATCAAAAATAGAAACAATCAAATGGATCTTTATTGGCTAATATAATGCACATGAGAACTGTAAAACCCACTAGAATTGCCTAATCATAGCTTAATCGTAATTTTCCTATTGGTCTAACGTATGTATCCCTATTTGGACTGCTTTTTCAGTTAATGTCCTCAAAATTAGCTCAATTTGTCATATTCCTTTAATCTATACTGACGAATCATTTCATCTAATGAACAATATCATTCCAATAACTAATATTGGACCAATCATTTCATGATCCACTTGTTAGCTGTACCACGTGTTCCTTAGGAGTTGACAATCTTGTAACACTTAACTATAAAAGTAAAAGTGGTATGATTAATGTTTTGAAAAACTTTAGAAGAATTAATGCCTAATTCAACATTTTTTTTAATACAGTACAGTACGTTTATCACTCTGTCATTCATAATAGGTCTAGCAAAGGACAGTCTGATAAATGAACAGTAAAATTTAAATAAGGTTGAAGATAGAAACGACTTTAGAGAATATGTATCAGGGCTACTCATTTATTCATTTAAAGACTGTCTATAGTCATAGTAATAATGCAAGAATCCCCTGTCCATTCTGGTTTACTTGAGTTATTAATTGAGTGGCCTGCTGGATAACAATGCAAGTCTGTGTTTTTTGACTAACCTTATTAGCTAGCCAATACAAACTTTTTCTCACAGTCCAATCAATCTTGATTGGTGGATGAAACTAATATCTATAAATTAGTTAAAGTCTGTCTCTGCCACGTTGAGTAAATATTGATAATGACCATTTGTTATTATTCAAGCAAGTAATTGATGCTTAATCAGTGAATATGGCCATTGATTGGTGAAATAATAATTGAATTGACTTTAACTTGTTTTACGTCTCAGGTATTGGTATTTTAATTTTGGATCTTTAAATAAGCACATGCTGTACCAAAATTAATGGCATTTATGGTATTGGCTAATTAACTGCCAGTACGCCATCAATGCAATGAGTAGTTTCAATCTTCTGATGCACTTTGATACGGAATACGATCATTCATGGCATTGGCTAAGTAAATGCCAGTGCACCAACAATGAGCTCTGATGCACTTTAGTACGCAATGCTATGATGGGGCCATGGGGCTATTTATCAAGAGAACACACTTGGAAACTGTACAAACCATACCGTGTTTGTTAGGTTTGTGTTTGATTATTGTAGATAACTTAGAAAAATAGAGAGATATAGACATATATAGTCCTTGCACCAGTAATGGGCTATAAAAAGCCATTCCAAACTGAGCAATAACATCACGGCCTATCAATGCTTTACTCTACAATCGTTGAGCCTGGCTTTCGGCAGCTAATTGATTGGATCTATATAAATATTTTACAATGAATATTAAAAACAGCTTATGAAAATGACATATATATATATATATATACAAATATATTACTCGCCCTGGTAAACCCTAGCAAATTTACGGCAATACCTTTTAAGATTTTTATCCAATAAAATGATTGTTATGATCTATTCAATAAAATCCAAAAAATTAAAATAGCAAGCAACCAATCGAATACCTCCCATTATATCAGCAAGAATATATATTACAATAATAATAGCATTTCTGAGATCTGTGTAATTGTTTATTATTGTTTTTTTTGTCGTTTTTTAATTTTTGGTTTTTTGCCTTCTTTTGCGCTTTACTGACAAATGTCGTCTGTTCTTTGGAATTCTTTTCGTCCTTTTTCCCAAGGAATAGCAAGTAAACACGTTGCTAATTCCCTCTTCCGCTGCCACATCACATCTACTATCTTACCAGCTATTTCTTTGGGAGCTATTCGTTGTCTTTATGACCAAGCTGAACTTACCGAGGCCGAGGTATCTTCACGAGTTCTTTCAGTTTTAAAAAAATGTAATAACATCAATCCAGCTAAGGTACGCCATTTTTCATTTATCCATCTATACATATATACATAGATCTCAAGGTTGTTTTATTATTTCGGATTTTTATAATTTAACAGCTTGATGTTTAGTTATTTTTTTGTTTTTTTCGTGAGATAAAACTATTCCCTTAAATCCTTTTGGTCAGTTCTATGAGTACTCGGCCTCGTCTCATTGTATGTTTACTGCTTTTTAATACATTATCTGACATTGGTTTAAAGCTAGTACCGTAATGAAAATGGAACTTGGTTATATTCTATGGTTATTGGCTGTACAATCAGTAAGCCCGCTTGCTCATTGTAACATGTATATTTACGTAAACATAAGAGATTGCATATTGTGGGGTTTTTGGATGTATTTCTCAACATAGAAAGCATGATTATATGTAAGTGGAGATAAAGAACAAACATTTTTTTATGGTTCCAATACGAAGGGCAACTATAATGCATGAGGAAATGAACCTGTCAAAGATGATTAGCAAGAGACTGGGTATAGTAAAAATAGAGGGAAAGATATTTATATATGAAAGCATATGATGTCCAACAAAATAAAAAAGAAACAACGGGGGAAGAGAAAAAATAATTGATGTCGGAACATGCCTGTAGGTAACACTTGACACCCTTCTGGTTAGAGATCTGGGTCTTGACAGCCTGGCTACTGCAGAGTTGGTAGGTTTTACACTTGCTGATATTTTCTGTTAATTTTTTGTTGTATGTTACGTATATATATATACGAATATGAATGCCGAGAGCTAATAATATATATACTCAAGGCAACTATTGGTTGGGATCTTTTCATAATGATATTGATTGGCTGTTTATCGAGTGTATCATTCCCTCTGTCCCGTAGTACTCACCTTTCTTGGCGCTTATTTCTTTTGTTTAACTATATTTAAATATTCGTTGGGATTGAATAAAAATCTATTTCAAGCCATACGAGAGTCTATCTATCTTGTATCTTGAAGTTCCATTTCTCATAAGTACAGTTTATCTATATATATAGATATATGCTCCGCGTGCATATATGTATACATACACCTGCTTATATATTTCTTTTTTCCATTCTTCTGCCTCTGTCCATTTGTTATGATCATCTTTTTATTGCCTATAAATTACATATCTATATAATATATACATATAGGCCTAATAAAATTGTTGTTGTGTCAAGTGTAATCTATTATCTTTAATGACTTTAGTATTGTTTCCAAAGATCTGCCATGAACCAATTTTTGCATTTTTTTATTTTCCTGTTAGTATTTTCTTGACCTGTTCTTTGCAATTGCCCATTAAAACATTTCTATTAATTTAATCCTTTATTATAGACATTTTCTGATAGATTTAGGGTGGATAAAGAGTAGAATCATCAGTAATAGTAAGGAATTAATACATATACTATAGTGTTTGCCATTTTTTTTGGCTTGTACTGTTATGCACAGTGATCAAATTATTTATTATTGTTTTAAGTAACGCTTTTGTAGCTTCCTGTCCGAATACTAGCCGTCCAATACGAGATTGCCTGGTGGTACTAAATATAAAAGGCACTCCTTGATTGGATCTAACTAAATCTAAAATCTAGATCGAGCCAATAAAAATCAAATCCAAGTTAATGAGATGAGATTTTTTAAGATACAGACCCTATTTAGTGAAATCAACTTTCAGTATGTTAGTATAAGAATAAATTGTGACAATGTTGCAACAAGTATATGTTAGAGTATGGTATAGTATGGTACATGATGCCAGTGGGAGGTTAATAAACTGTGGCTGTATGTAACTATTGTAATAGCGCGCGATAGTACAATATCTGCTTTGCTTAAAGTGCAAATAAACTTTAACCATATATATATATATATATGAAATTACAATAACATAACCTACTGTGCATTATACTATGTCGTAATACATTTAGTCAAATTCTTTAATTCAATTGTTTGTTTAAATACTGATTTTGAATGGATCATCCTCACCAATTATAGTTAATGTCAATGGAGGACGAATTTTCATTGGCCCTCTCTGAAAATCAACTGAGAGGATTGCAATCTGCCCAAGATGTAGTTAAACTTGTTATGCAGACTCAAGGCCAAACGCTTGATTTGATTGGATAGCTGAAGTCCTTTAGTTCTTACTGATAGGTTGTGACTGGTGGCTAGTAAGTCACTTTCATTTTTATTACGTAACACCAATCGTGTTTGTCCTCGTTTTACCTTTCTATAACTTTTTATTGCATATTATTTATATACACTTTGATGTGTTTGTTCTTAGGACTGGATTGATCTGACCCGTTCAGGCCATAATCATCCAATCAAACAGCTTCCATATAAAGGGTACGATAGATTTTTGCACGAATGTTTCATGGGAATTAAAATACAAAGTGACACTTTCTGAGACATAAAAAGGAAGATACTAAATCATGCTGTGACTCTGTGTGCTCGCCTTGCATATTTACCTTATTATTTCGTTTATGGAATAGAAATACTTTTTATTGGAGAAAATGTTTTTTAAAGTTTTATTGACGTAAGATGTTTGGTTGCTAGTGTAGATAATTACTTAAAGCTTTTATATGTACATAGTCCTATTAAAATATAGAGAATCCTACAGAATAATTGGACAATAATGCACCAGTCGCATAATGAATATAAGGGTCAGGAATTATCCTGTACTAACTATATAGAAAAAAAATAAGGTCATAACGTTTGAAAATTTATTTACACATATATAATATAATCGCATCAGACCTTGTGATACCATTTTATTGCCCTATTTAATAAAAAATAAAAATAAAAAATAAAAATATCATCCACAATAAAATATATGTTAAGAATATTTTCCATAAAGCTATAATTATGCTCAGAAAGTAAGCGTATTCTTTAATATAAGGTAGTATAGGTTCGGATAATATGGAAGTGAACTACATACAATAGCGTACAGTTTAATGTAATATGATATAAGACACTAATAAAACAATAGAATACTAGATATTTTAATACGATAGTAATTTTAGTCAAATATAATTGACGCAGCTTCATAGGTTATTCGAGCATAATATATTTCAAAGATAATAGTATATTGTAAGAATGAACTCACAACTAAACTCCAACTATTCTTCTGCAATACTTATCTATCTAGGTATATATATCATACAAAGACCTAGAAAACGATAAACCACTATGTGTCTGAGGTAATCATAACATGGTGAAAGTGCATCAAGACCATTTCTGCATCGCAAATAAAACAATAAAAGCATTGATTCAAGATTGTCGAGGTAGTTCTGGAGATCGAATATAGAATTTCTTTGTTGTTTTTTTTCTTTTCAGTATGGTAAGTCCTGATTGATGTGCTTATGCAAGGTAGGTCGTGGGCTCAGTGTCAATTGAAATACATGCATTATATAGCATATAGTGTATAATAATATATAATACATAGTACATAGCATATAGTACATAGTATATAATATATAGTATACAGTACATAGTACATAGTATACAGTATTATAGTACAAAATATTTAATACATAGCATTGCCATTCCATTAGATTATAATAAAAAATACCTTGATAGTATGGTCTCTAATACCCACAATCATCCACATCACAAACAAATTTCCAAAGCCAGATAAAACCACAAGAATTAAAACAACCACCACTACAAATTTATATATAAAACTCGATTACATTTGACACAATTAAGGGGAGATAGAATCCCAAAAGTAAACTTTATTTCGATAATAACAGGCATAAGGTATGAGGTGTGAGGTATAAGGTATAAGGTAGAAAGTATAACCAGTGAGTCACTATCTGTGAACTCTTGCTTATAAGAAACTATCAACAGAGTCACATCTGTCCTTGGTGTCAACCTCGTCAACCTCCACATAGGTCTCAGGGAACCAGCCCCCTTTCCCTTCCATCTCTCCATACCACCACCCTCCCTCCTCCCTTTGTCCAATCAGAATCTTATGTCCTTCAATCAGATCCAGTTCATCCTCCTTTTGGGCAGTGTAGTTGAACAGAACGGTTGCCCATACCTGGGCTTCTAAGATGTGAAATGATTATAATAATTGTTAAACAGTTGATTCACCAATGGAATAATGACAATAAAAATTAGGTCAGGCTGTGCTTGTTATACTACTAAATCGCATATATATATATATTAAACATGTGTTTCACTAATGGAATAATAGCAATAAAAATTAAGTCAGATTATGTTTGCTATACTACTAAATGATATATATTAAACAGATGTTTCACCAATGAAATGATGGCAATAAAAATTATGCCAGACAGTGTTTGTTATACTAATATATCAATATATCATATTAGAATACATGTACTTCCATACATCATATATCTCTATTCTTTTTGGTTGTAAACCTCTAAATCAAACCAAACGTTAGTTGTATTAACCTGATAATTACTTAAAGCCAATTACATAGTAATAACAATAACAAAATGAACATGATATGATAATCCTATACCAATCATACCAGTTATTCATTAAATACACATCCATGATATTAATTACTCACTAATTAATTAAAAATTAGCCACCACTTCATCATGGTAATGATACATTGCTGTTGCAGTTTCTTATAGTATTATAATGATTGATATACAGGAAATAAATAAAGAAAACAATAGGCAAAAATAGTAATGAAAATAAAGATATATTATATTATATTATATTAACAGTATAGGTATAGATATAGGTATAGGTATAGGTATAGGTATAGGTATAGGTATAGGTATAGGTATAGGTATAGGTATAGGTATAGGTATAGGTATAGGTATAGGTATAGGTATAGGTATAGGTATAGGTATAGGTATAGGTATAAGTATAAGTATAAGTATGAGTATAAGTATAAGTATAAGTATAGGTATAGGTATTAGCATAAGTATAGGTATAAGCATAAGTATAAATATAAGTATAGGTTTAAGTATAAGTATCAGTATAAGTATAGGTATAAGTATAAGTATAAGTATAAGTATAGGTATAAGTATAGGTATAAGTATAAGTATAGGTATAAGTATAGGTATAAGTATAAGTATAAGTATAGGTATAGGTATAGGTATAAGTATAAGTATAAGTATAAGTATAGGTATAAGTAAAAGTATTGGTATAGGTATGAGAGTTAATAATCTCTTACTAGGTTGTTCAGACTTGCTGCCGGTAGCTAGAGGCACCACATGAGTAGCCACATTAGATAAAAGAGTGGTGGAAGATGGTTTGCTAATGAGAGCAACACAGAAAGATGGGAACCAACCGGTCTTCTTACCCGCACCCTTGATACTATACGGGAAACATATGTGTATATTTATGTATGTTCGTATATGTATATATGTATGTATGTATGTGTATATGTATGCATGTGAATATATATTGTAGAGTGCATGTGGTTAAAGGTATATATATATATGCA